>JAIUZE010070187.1:0-21398 GCA_022085475.1 Heliosperma pusillum
TGATATCCTTTAAGTCAAGCGGGTTTTCGTAAGATTTAATAATTCACATGTTAGAAGTTTTAATAAAATAACATGTAATGAATATGTTGATTTTATGTCTATGTGATAAAGACTCGGTTTCTAGCCGGTTTGATCCAACGGGTTTGGTCAAACTAAGATCTAGTCAGCCCCGATTTGACTGATGACCCGTCGCGGGACTCGGGTCGGGGATTTGTCTTCAAGTGAGGTTGTATTTAATTATGAATTAGCCTTAGTCGATATGAGGCGATATGATATTTGATTATTATTGATATGCAATTAGTCACATGATAGGATGTTTTTCCCGTGACTGTTTTATTATATGGTTGGTGTCGTGTTGACTAAGTACCCATAGAGAATTATGAGTATATGGCGTCTTGACCATTCTAATTCGAAATGAGTATCTTGGACCATGACATTGATAGGCCCGTACTATCTTTAACGAGTATATGTTCGCCGCTTGATAGCTTTTGTGTCTCGGCCTGGGGGGCTTATCTCCAAGTCGGGGCATGGCATCCTAAGAGTTCCGCTTTGGGAAGGGAGCCAGCTTAAGTACTAGCCATCTCTGCTTAGGGGGGTCGCCTAGTAGAGTTTCTCATAGACGGTTATGTCATGGGACGGGGAATGGAATAGCTGTTGTCGCTAGGTCTGATCAGTCTAGGACTAGGATGTTTTCCTACCTTGTGGTATAGCCTCGAGTTACAGAAGTCGACCTATCGGCCGTCGTGCTACAGAACTTATTCCTGTTTGTAGAGACGTATTGGTCTTTCAGGTTTGTATGATTCTATGAATCTTAGAAGGTGAGATGCAAGCCGGCTAAGGTTGATAGAGTTTGGATTACCGATTGTTAACTGATTCACATGATATTATGTTTGATTAGGGTTTGAGTGTATCATGGCCATGTTAACGGTAACATCTGAGCTAGCATACCAGCTTCCCTACCTCGTGTTATAGTTTATTATCGGATTCACATGATAGCTTTCATATGCTAGGTTATATGTTAGTTAATTGTTTCATAACATGAAAAGCATATCATATATGTTAAGGTTTTGTCTTTTCCATATACATTTCTTTTATGTTATTCATGTTTTATTAAACTCGACATTTCGTGGCTGGGAGAACTCGGAGTTACTCCCCACTGACTGTGGCTTCCGGTGTTTATATTTAATGCGGTTGGCAGGTTTGTGATGCATACTTGGGTACATTGACGAGCTAGCGAGCGAAGTATTTACCTTGGACCTATTTTCGGTTCTTAGATTGTATATTATTATACACTCTTTTATTTCCGTATTTATACGGGAGATATGTCTCCCGTCTTGTATAATTCTTATGTATAATATTATTTTCCTTTTGTTATGAACCTTTTTATTTATGACACCTTTGTTTATTTATTTAAATTATTTTTTTTTCTTTCCGCAAATTTGAGGGTGTCACAGTCGACCCACCGCCAACCTGTCGCCTACCTGCCGCCGTACTTCCGCCGACCCCTGTCTGCCGTCTCACTCTCTTCTTTCACTTTCTTCTATAATTTGATATAGGTATGATTTTACTTAATGTTTTTGTTGTAAGTTGTTTTAACAGGGTTTTATTGTTGTTTACATACAATTGTGTGTCGTAATTGATTTGTTAGTATGAATTAAACTTAAATTTAAAGTTATTTAAGTTAGGATTAGGGTTAGGTGAAATTGGGGGGTTTCTATTTTGATTAGTTGGTTTGTGTGGGTTAATTTCTGTTACATTCATGTTGTTTGTGATTAGCTTGGTAGTTAATCTGTGATGACATCTTGAAATTGGGGGTTTTCTATCCGGATTTTGCTAGCATTATTGCCTGGTTTTATGTAGCGTTAGATTGACTTGAATGTTGTATAGCAATGTATATCGTCTTTGCTTATTTGGGTTCTT
Organism: Heliosperma pusillum; assembly: GCA_022085475.1. NCBI lineage: Eukaryota > Viridiplantae > Streptophyta > Magnoliopsida > Caryophyllales > Caryophyllaceae > Heliosperma > Heliosperma pusillum. The sequence goes on from JAIUZE010070187.1 coordinate 1,921, forward strand.
TAACTTGGGGGAACATTAGTTAGTAGTGTTAATTTATTCAATTTTTTTTTTTTAAAATTGCCTAGTTGTCTAATGTTGTTTTTATTGTTTCATTATTGTTATTACTACTAATTTTATGTAGCCGGAGTTACCACAGTATTTATTAGCATAACAATATACGATTCAAAGGTTTTTAAGTTATGGTTTGTAGAAATTGGGGATTTTTGGTATGTTAGGGTTCTTGATGTATAATTAATTCAAAGATTGTTACTTAGTTATTTTAATCTGATTTTACCATTTTGCAGGTCATACTTAGTATAGCATTGAACATTGTAGCTGAAATCTGAAGTAGGTTCATCATTGATTGCTTGAATTACGATTTTGTGTATTCACTGAATCAAGGAATCTAATATAGGTATGTGTAATTTTGAATTATCTGATCTGAGTTTTTTAAGCTTATGATGGCACATTATTATTTTATTGGGTCAATTGGTATATTTGTTTGTGGAGTTTAAGAATTAATTGGTACTGCATGTTTAGATTGATAAGTTAATGTGTACTGTATTTTTCCATGAGGAGAAATGGACCATTTTAGTAGCTCAGAGTGAAATATGTTAACTGTTACATTGTACCATGTTATTCCTGGAATTCTCCGTCTTTTTTATTTTCATCTCTTTCTTCTCATTATTTACATACTCCTGGGATGCTTTCATTGTCTCATATAAGTTCTTCTCGCTAATTTAGATACGGGTAATTCTTCCAACCCCATTGTAAGTCTTGAACATAAGACGTATGAAGCTTTTTACTATGGTAGATTTGTTATAGTAAACCATGTATTTCATTAAAGTGACACATGATTAAGAAAACCATGTATTTCATTAAAATGACTTGGTAAATGGTAACAAGTCTCATCTGTTTGATTGGAGAAGTTATGTTCTAAGTGTCAACCGGGTAAATGGCAAGAATCATAGGAGTATACTTTGTTTGTCCACTTCCTTTTGTGCCTTTTTTTAGGTTTGGACTTGTAGTCTAATATTTTCTAAATTACTGTAGTATCAAATGTTTTGCACGGAGTAACGTAAATTTTGCCCTATTTTCAGGGTAATAAAAGAAGGTGGTCAAGAAAACAAAAGAGTTGTTCTCAAGTTTTCAAGTGATGGTTGGCATTTGATATCAAGAAGTTTGACTCCACGTTGAAGGTAATACTCCATTAACGTAGACTACTCCAATTGTTTAATATTAGTATGGTAATATATGATTATCCAAAACTAACTTATCTTGAGAATGACCTAATAAGAGATCTGTTCAGAGATGATGCTAATCCAATATTTTGTGCTTATAGGTCTTTGCTATTGTCGGAGATACAACTTAAGGTCAAACAAACATATTGCATGATCTGACCATGAGCAAGCGAGGGGCTCTTTTATGTGTTGCTTGATCGGACACCAAGAACAATGTCGGTCGAGTCCTTTGAGGCGCATCCAGTTATGCACAACCCTCATGCACTCCCATTGTTTAGAAATGAGCCAAGTTGTAAGCGACAAAGGAATAAGATATTGAAGGACCTTTATTTTGATATTGTATTTTTTTCTTTTTGAGAAGTGTAGCTTTTGGATATTGTATTTATTTTATGACATTTAATTTAAAATCTCTTGATTTATATTTCAAGGTGTGTGGTTTTGTTGATATGGGTGGCCTTTATGAGTGTGTGTATTTGCAGGCATAAGCCTATTGGCAGATTGAAAATAGAAAGTACATGCCCTGATAGAAACTACATTCTAAATTTTTACCAACTGATTAGAAAATTTTACCGGCCAATTAGAAACTTTTACCGACCGATTATGCAGTTTACCGACCGCAAAATCAATTTCCAACCAAAAAGTCGGTCGGTAATTACCGACCAAACAAATCAGTCCGTAATTATATTTTACCGACTATTTTTAGCGACCTAAATATTTTGGTCGTAAAGCACAAAAATCGGTCGGTAATGAATTCTACCGACTGAATTTTCCAATCAGCGACCAATTTTTTCGGTAGGTAAGTAGCAGCATTCTTGTAGTGTAACCGCCAACCCATAGATCATAGTCTTATCACTTTCAAAAAGTAGATATTTTCACTTATAAGCTTTAGATCATAGTCTTATCACTTTCAAAAAGTAGATATTTTCACTTATAAGCTTCCGACCTTGTGTGACTTAAGAACATTTTCTCTTGTCTTTGTTTGTGGCATATCTTCTCTCACTCTATCCTTTAGTAAATACGCCTATTTACATGAAGGATAGCACCATGAGCCACAAACAGTTTTGTTTCTTTATGTGTAAATGAGAAAATTCTTGTAAGGAAAGCTTCATGAGCTCTATTCCTTAGTCACAAACAGCTTGTCCTCCAGGTATAAGTGGGGTATAATGCTCTTATTAATTCTTATTAACTTCGAGCGATCTATAGTAGACTTATTTGTTTAGACTTTAGTATTCTAGCTTCTCTATAGACTCACTCTATTTAAGCAAAATACTTGGACTCTTATCCATGTCTTGAACAAATTTAGGATTTTTAATCCTTCCATAGCTAGTATGGAGTCTAATTTAAAGATCTTATCTTGGGTTTTAAATTGATTGTAAATCTCCAAGTGTGAATTAGTCAACTCACTTTGACTTATGCAATTGACCTTTCTTATCCCAAATAAGTTGTGACGTCTTGTCACAATGCTAAAGTGAGAATCCCATTCTTAACTTTGGTTTTTCATAATGATCAAATCATTATATTCCTTTTAAGATCAATCTAGTCGTTTATGTTTCATGATACTAACATTGCATGATAAAAAGGTTTAAGAACATAAAATAAATTCCATAGATATATTGACTTGGGTTGAAAGCCAAGTCACCATCAAAATACAACAATTGTTTAAAGGAATTCAAAATACTTTCCATGTCATAACATGGAAATGAAATAGTTCAACAAACCAATAATTAAAATGCAATAATAAAATAGAAAACAAATTGCAAAATATCGCCAAGCCCATCATAGGTCTCCTCTACGTGGTGGCTACCCTAGCTTCCTCGTAGATCCTCCTAGGCTTGATTTGCCTTGTCCTTCTTCTCATGCCCTAAATGTGATAAAAAAGGGTGGTGAGAATCACAACTCATATCAAAATACCAAAGTTGAGATGAGTATCAATAACAAAAACTTTGGGAAGAACCATTACCAACTGGAAGAACGCGTCCAGCTTTGATGTCTGCCAAATACTTGGAGCGATTACGCTTCCAATGGCCCATGCCATTACAATAATGACACTTGTCTTCTGATACGGCTCCCTTCTTGCCTTTGGAAGAGTTATTCATAATAGCTCTCCCTTTGCCTTGATAGGAGTGAATGGGTTTGCTTCCCTTGTTTCCTTTGCCTCCACTTTTCTTGAACTTCGTCTTGCTCTTGACATTGATGTTCAAAACATCCTTACTTGGGCTAGCTTGAAAACCCATGTCACGTTCGGCTTGCACAAGCATCTTGTGCAACTCATGAACCGTGACAGTGGCATTTTGCATGTTGAAGTTCACCCTAAAGCTGACAAACCCTTTGAACTTACTTAAGGAGTGAAGTATGCGGTCAATGGTGAGAATCTTCTATCCTTGCTCTTTAAGCACCTCTACGTACTCAATCATTTTGAGCATGTAAGGGCTAATACTATGACCTACTTCATATTGAGGTCGAAAAATTGGGAGGCAGATTCATATTGCGAAATTCTTGGAGCTCGTGAAAACATGGTCACGATCTTAGAATAGATTTCATATGCGGTTGCCATCTTTATGGCATTGCGTTGAAGCTCGCTATCCATCGAAAAAATTAAGACATTCTTGATCGCCGCCGACTCCTTGTGGTAGGCCTCATATGCCTCCCCAGTGGCGTTCGATGACCTCGCATTTGGAGTGGGAGGGGCCGCCTCGGTTAGGTAACCAAGCTTACCGTCACCTTCGGCGGCTGGGCGTAGTTGCCCATTCCAATCTGTGAAGTTTGAACCATTCTTATCAAGTTTACAACGATCCATGAAGGACCTTAGCCATGATACGGTGGTGAGAGGTGGAGGTCGAGCCTCGTTATTGTTGTTTTCCGACATTGCGAATTAAAAAATTGAGTTTGACTACAAAATAGAAAATGAATGAAATATCAACATTTATCGTTTTATAATATACTTGTAAATATTTTAAACAAGTTTAGCATTTATATAATGACCTCTATCCAATTATATAAATGATTCCAAGACCCAAATCCTATATTAACTCGGGTTTATGTGAGCCACGGACTCCACGACCCTTATCAATATTATTTGGTGGGTTAACTCTTTAACCTATTCTACAATTAGATTTCTTGGTCAATGAAATACTTTATTGTCATCTTTAGCCCGGAACACATGGGCCACGGACCCTAATCTTTCCGTTGAGTTCAACCAAATTTCGATGCAATAACGATTTATTGCCCCACTTACCCAACGTAATAAGTTTAGCACCTCGGTGAGCAGAAACTACTTCCTTACGAAATTGGGATTCATGGGTTCTACTATTTGTTACGGCTAAGTCTCAATTATCACAATAGAGGTCAAGTCAATTTATATTATCTATCTCCTTTTAAGTGAACTAAATAGGTGAACTATCGATAATCATAATTGACGCGGTCGATTGACTCGATAAAATGCATGTGTTGTTTAAGTGGCGATTTGGCATGCATGTAACATATAAATAAATTGCAAACATAAAATAAATTCCTAGTATGGCCTTCCTAAAATAATAGAAAATCAAATTAACTATTACAAATTTGGAAACCAACTCCTTGGTCCCTTGAACTTCATTTGCACGCCTCCCAAGGACACTGTCTTCCATTTGGAACGCCTTTCCAAATGGCACCGTCTTTAGGAACCTCCGGGATTACAAATGATATAATAAAATTACAAAGCTATTCTATTATACATTTGCAAAATAAAAAGAAATAATACAATAAAAGTGATGCGAGATCACATTAAATTACAACTGAATCAATATTCCCATACATTTCGGGTAATATCGATTAAAAACTAAGGCCATACTAAGACAAATTACATAATTCCAAAAATTACATAAATCAAAATTCATTCATTCATTCAAAATGCAGCATAATTATACGTAATTTCATGCACGCCCAAATAACCTTATATCGTATATAAACCCGGTTTCATGGAAATGCGTGATAATAACCAATTAAAATCACAAATCAATACTTAAATCAAATTTAAGTCCAAGTTAATTACCCTAACTGTTTTAGGACTCAAAAATTAGTCTCCACTAATTATTTGACAATAATTCAACTCGGTTTTGTATTATTGCTCGGTTTTGACCGTTTTTAACATAACTTTTATGTAATAATTTCAAAATAAATTACAATAATTTATAAATTTCAAAAATAAAATTTTGAATATTCTGGAACATTTTCAGAAACATCTTCATGTCAAAAGTTTGGTCAAAATGTTCGAATCATTTTAGAAAAAAATATAGTTGCCATTAATCGATTTTATCAAATAAAATACTAAAACCACACGAAAATTAATCTAATTAATTTTCAACTTATACATATGATATGTAAAATATTTATGCAACATATGATAATTTTCTCTTGCCAAAACATTCATTTTAGCTATTTATGCCAAAATAATCACTATTTATGCGTTTTTAAATATTAAAAATCATAAATCATGCAAAATAAATCATATGTATCTCACATTTTACATAGAGTAGGTAAAATATGCATGTGATATCATACTAAAATTTCATGGCCAGATTCGAACTTAAACTGTTTTTAGTCATAAAATGTTCATTTTACTCATAAAAATGGATTTATTTAACTAAAAATCATTAAATAAAGCAATAATCTTCCATAAATCATCAAAATGACCTAAAACCTTTTTAGTACCAGAAGGTATTTCATGCTAAAAATTTCGTGACTTTATCATATAAATCACAAATGTTCTAGTTTTATTTTGTTACCATAACTCGTAAAAACTTCATAAAACCGATTGCATGCAACATCCTATGCTCTGATACCAATTGTTAGGTTCATATACCTACTAATAAGACATTTCTTATGAAATACTAATTAAATTTGTAATTAGTTTCCAAGATCTAGTTACATGCTAAAAATATAAACCGAAATAGAGAAAGAAAAGGTTCCTCACATTGATTTTATTTCGGGTATAGGGCACAAGTACAAGACACCTTCTTGTACTTGTTCTTGAGCTTAAGATTGTATGGATGAACTTCCTAGTTCCAAGTATAGGAACTCTCCTTGGTGATGCACCTAGACTATCCTTAATCTCTTGAATATTGCTTTACTAGAACAACAAAGAAGATCCCCTTAATAACAAGTATGAAACTCAAAATTTCTACCTTAGAAATGTCGAGCTCAATCCACAAAATACAAGTTCTATGAAATTTCTAAAGTTTCTAAGTATTTTTGAGATTTCTAGTGAGATAATGTATATATTTTCTTATGAGATGTTCAAGTGGGTAAACAAGAGGAAAACATCCCCTTATCTACCCACAAAGCCGGCACCCACATAGGGAAGGATGGTTCCCTTTTGCTTTTTGCCTTATCAATGTTTGTAGGGTGGCTATAGGTATTTAGGCTAGTGATGATTATGCCTAATCTTGATTAGAACAACATTAAAGCCCTAAACATTACACTACACACAAGCATGCCGGTTTTAACACTTAAAATGGACTCCATAAAATATTTGTGATTTTTGTCATTTGTCACACATGTGACATGTGACATGTGACATGTGACATGTTCTTATAATAAAAATATGTATTTAACTAGTTTAAATACAATTTCATGTCAAATAAATTAAACTTAACATTTTAAGTAATAATTTATAATCACATATATATAAAATGGGTCATCTCATATTTGGTTGATATGATCTACAACTAATTGTAATTATGATCAACCAATCATGCTTATCTCAAATGTTTCATAAACATTAAGCATTCTAATATAACAATTATATTATTGAATCTTATTTAATCACATTATAATAAGATATATTTCTCACTTGTAAACTTGTTCTGTTTTAAGGGATTAATTAATCTGTATTGTTATACAATTAATTAATATTCTTGATTAGGGAATCGTCCTTTCGGTGTGACCTCAAGGGATCAACTGATCACCACCGTCATACGATAGTAATGTCAACCTCTAGTAAGCCAATCATTACCGATTAATGTGGATCAGTTGACTATAATGTTAATCATCCCTTTGTATCCTCGTTAATGAGATTTAATCAATTGATCGCACTATTGTTGAGGACACTCACTCCAACATGTAGACCCCGCGACCTCTTCTTCTCACGTGGGAGAAGAGATATCGGCAGAGGTGGCCAAAAGAAGCCGAGGAGGCAGAGGAGGTCCCGAGGAGGGTCACTGTAGGACGAGGTGGACGCCAGCTGGTGGGTGCACTAGAGTGGGCCGAGAAATGGGATGGTAGACATATGATTTGGGCGGCGGAGAGGCACTTGTCTTACTGGACGGCGCGGAGTATGGTAAGCTTATGTTTGTCACTCTTAGTATCCGTTTACCGTTTCATTTCTCATTTATTTAATGTTTTAGATTTGAATTGATGTAGGATGCTGGGAACATGAGTTCATTCTCAGGCTACCCAAATATGATAGAGGCCTATGAGAGAGTGACGGAGGAGGAGAGGGCCCTCGTTGAGCTATGAGCCTTTGGAGACTTGGTCAGGGCTTGGAGGACGATCAAGGCGAGGAATATTCGGGCTAACCTTAGCCTGATTTGGGCCTTTCTTGATTGGTACTGGGACACAACTTCGAGCTTCCATATGCCTTTTGGAGAGGGCGGGGTCACTTTTGAGGATTATAGCATGATCTGGGGTCTGTCGTGTGGAGAGGACACTTTGGAATGGTCGGTGACAGCCATGAGGGCGGACTCGGAGGAGGTGAGGAGGTTGATCGGCTGGAACCTGCAGGCAGGGGCGACTAGCGTTCCTGGGTTGGTTCCGTGCTCTTACATCAGGGACTACTTCGCGGGTAGGACCGCGACGAGAGTGAGGACAGGTGGTTCAGTCTTTGATTTAATTCGAAGACAAGGGGAAGATGCTGTCGACGAAGCTTCTTCCCTTCCTGTCTGACTTGAGTAGCCTAGGTCGTTGGGACTGGGTACTCCTGGCTTTATGGTCCTCGCACGCTATATGAGGGATATGGTTCAACCGGAGCTGATGGAGAAGAGAACCTCTCCTTCTACTGTTGGTGTAACACCCACAAATGTACCCTATTTTATTTTAATAATATTAAATTATTATTAATTAGCGTAATTTTAGAGTTAGATTAGAACTTAGTTTTCCGTGTCTAATTTAGCAAATCCGAGTCCGTATTCGGACTCTACTCGGAATTGCGTATGGGTTAGGCCTTGGGCCACATTTTGGGCCTTTTCCCTCATTTCCCCACTCACCCTATATAACCCATATTACCCAATTTTCCACTCACCCTCTTCAACCTCACAAAAACCACCAAAACTCTAACCACCATTTTTGATCAACTCAAGCTTCACACAACTCACCCATTCCTCACTCAAATCTCTTGATTTTCAACATAATCTTCCTCTCTTATCCTCCTCTACCTTGTGTGGTAATAAAGTTACCGTCTTTCTCATTTTCAATTTTTCCGTCTTTCTCAAAGGTGAATTGTATTCATCTTTTGTGTCCTTGTGTAGGTGGAGACCTTCAAGACCCCGACAAGGATTATTATCTCTGGAGGAAGACCTATAAGACTATTGAAGACGTACAAAGGTAACGGTGAAGGGTTACTCGATATCAATGCATGTGTTTAATACTTTAATTGATGTTTACCCAACGTTAAGTGACGATTATTATGCATTTAATGTGGTTTTATGTTAGTAAATGTGGTTGGAATTGGATGAGTATCCATATAATTTGTGTTGGTTGATGTTGTTGATGGATTTCGTGCGTTTGTATACCCAGCCGGCCGACCGGCCGACGGTTAGTCGACCAACTGCGACACCCCCATCTTTTCTTCTTTTCTTACTTTTGGCATGTGTTCCCAGCCGAGTAGCCGGCGCCCGGTCACACCCACTGGCTGGGACATCCTTGTATTTTTGGTGTTGTTTGAATGTTGCCATAGTGCCAGCTGGGTAGCCGGCGGCCGGTCCCCTTGACCGGCTGGAACCCCTGTGTTCCTTTTCCATTTCTTTCTTTATACTCTCACTTATAATAGTTTGTACGGTTCATTTATCTTATAAATTTACGTACGGTTGATGGATTTCGTGCGTTTGTAGTCCCAGCCGGCTGACCGTCAAATGTTGTATCCTTGCGAGGTGGTGTCATTGCATGTAGCATACTAGCTTGACTTTTGACTATAGATCTCTTTCCGCCTCTTTCGTGTGGTTTAGCCAAATTTGAGGTACTCGACGTCTTTGTATGATCGAGTCGTGGATGTGGAATGTCTTACCACATGTCGAATCGGGAAACGTCTTATCCCGAGAGTCTGGCCAGGTTTAGACTAGGACCGTTTTATTACTGTCGTCCTACCAGGAGGTTTAGAGTCTTGTGTAAACGAAACGTCTTATCGTACATGATTCCAGGGAACGTTTTACCCCGTGAACATGTTTGTCTAGGTCATGCGTATACGAGACGTCTTATCGTATACGGTTCCGCGAAACGTCTTATCCCGTGGACTTCCATTGACTTGTCTTGCTTTTATACATGATGCTAGTACGTGCCATTTATCGTGACAGAGTATGTTACCATAATCGTATGTTTGGTTGGATGCCTATATGTTGACTCTTTGTGACCGATGGATGACTTAGCGTGGTTTCTAAGTCGAGTCTCTATCTTATCAAGTATATGCCACTAACGGTGAGATGTAAGCCCTAGTGAGTATATAGTTGCCTAAGGGTGTTTTCCCCGAGTCTGTCTATAATCTGATGCTTACATTTTTGTACTTCATACGCCTATATCTTAATATATTGAAATGCTTATTTGTACTTCTCGTAATTCACACATATATAAGTATACTTCGACATGTTTATTACCGTTTATGTATGTTTACTTGTGATATGGCTGGGAGAACCCGGAGTTACTCCCCACTGACTGTGGCGTTCATATTTCACGACTGAATAGGTTGCTTGGCTGGATCTTTTCTTGTTTTTGGGTTCGGGTGTGAGCTAGCGAGGGTTGGACTTGACGATTCACCCATAGACGTTCTTAGTGTTGGAGCTAGTGTCCTCCACTGTTAGTGTGATAACATGAATAAATCTCTTACAGGTTCACAGGGTATACTTAGTATTCTTATCAGTTGATTAACGTTTATCGATAACGGTTGGCTTGCTAGGAGTTTGACGTTATTGTCATTTTAATGGCGGTGATCAACTGGTCCTTAAAAGTCACACCTAAGTGATGTGTCTGAGAGATGTGATTATATGAATAATATAATCATATTGATGCCTTATTATATGACTAAAAGGTTAGTCGATTTATATGACTAAAAGGTTAGTCAATGTAATGATGATACGATTATTTAATAACGATTAAATAATATTAGCTGAGACGAATTAAATGTAATTCGTAATTGAATATAAACCGTTATATTTAATCAATGTATATAATGTAAGCTTAAACGAATTAAAATGTTAATTCGTAATTAAACATAATATGTTATATTTAATTAGCAAATTATAAATATACGGATATTTATAGTTAACGTATATATTATATTACATGCTAATATAACCGAAAAAGGAAGGAGAAAATAGTCTTTTTCTTCTCTTAATTTTCGGTTAATAAGAGATAAAATAAGAGAAAAGATCTCCTATTATTCTCTTAGGGTTACTAGGTCAAAACCCTAATAACAAGAGGAGTAAAAAGAGGAGAGACTCCTCCTTCTACTACTATTGTTATTCGGCCGAAACAGAGGAGAAGGAACAAAGAAAAATTCAAATTTTTCTCTCTAATTCTCTCTATCATTCATCATCACACAAAAGAAAATTAGCAGTAACTTTTCTCTAAAATTCTAGCACAAGCAAGCCATATCTCGGAGCATCTTGGGTGCAACAATTAGGAGAATATCGATTTCGATATTGTTCATATGCCAAATTTGCTAGGACCAAAGGTTAATTCTAAATTCCTATAATTTTATATTATGCAATTCATTTATGACTCGTAATTCATATATTATAGTTTCGTTATAATCCGTAAATTAATGACGAAGTATACCGATATTTCTCACAAGTGGTATCAGAGCCAAGGGCTACGAAATTATTTTATATGTTTTTCATAATTGATGAAATATAAGATTAGAATTTTTTTTGTTTTTGATTTCGGCCAAGTAAAAGAAAAAAAAAAGTATTTTTTTTGTTCTTCTTTTTTTGCTGCTGCTGCCGAGAAAAAAAAATAAAAAAAATAAAAAAATTCTGTTTGTACTATTCACTGTTCATCCGTGAAAGAGAAATTTTTTTTTTGCCTTGTTTTTCCATTTTGATTTATTATAATTGTTGTTTTAAAAAGTTAAGACGATAACATGATGAATTTGTAGTTGTTTTGATTTAATAAGGATTAAATTAAAATGTAAATGGAAATCGATTTGAATGTTCATCGCTATAAATTTTTCGGTATTCATTGTTTTGGATATTCATTTTAAATTGTTAAATTGAATCATCTAGTTTGTATCGATGTTTAATATTGATAATTTGTACCGATCTTGAAAATATTAGTAACATCAAATTAAATTGTATATTTTAAAAAAATAAAAACCGTGGCTGCCAAAAAGAAGAAAAAAAAACCTGTTTCGTTTTTTTTAATTTTTGGTCGAAAGTTTTTGTTATCATTCTTTATAATGATTTTGTTTCGTTTATTGTTGAGAAGAAGTTCAGAATAATTGGATACCCAATCATTTTAAAGAGGTTTAAAATAGTGTTGTATTAATTCATGTTAAAGAATATGAATGTCAATTACGTTTGGTTGGGGTTATTGTGACTAATTAAGAAATTGTCACATAATTTTGATCATTTTAAAAGGTGGTTTGGATAAATTACTCTTCATAATTAAAGAATTATGTCTTGGATGATAAATTTATAGTTGATGCATTTTATTTGTTGAATGAATGGTTGAATGGTTTAATTTGCGTATTTTTGCAATCGGTTGTAATTTGTATTACCTAGTGTGGCCTTAGTTGATCCTGTTTTCGTAATGATGGAAACATGATCTTTGATGTAATTTTGAGATCTCGAATGTCCATTTTATTTTTCATTAAATTATGTTTTTAAATTAGAATGTAAGTAGGTTTATATTTTGTAATTTATTAAATGTATTTTGAGAAGACTAAAGATGGAGATCGGATTGCTCACTCCCGCTACATGGACAAAGATGGAACATCAAGACAAGCTTCTCGGGTCCAAATGGGTTGGATTCCAAAGTTGTATTTTGTTCATTTTGGTAGATAGGCCACACTAGGACTTTGTAATATTTTTATGTATTTTTCCGTTCTTGTTGCTTTTTCATCACATGATAGTTAGTGCATCATATTCCGCCTAAACCAAACCACCTACTACTAAAATGCATGAAAATTGACTCATATAGTTTGAATGTGAGTTATCATGGACATAAAGATGTCACTCGAATTTAAGCCATCTTTTTAGTTTATTCATTCTCGCATACTAGATATTAGTTCACTTAAAATTGAATTAAAATAAAATTGATGGGATCTTCCTCTAAACCTAAAATTGAGACTAGTCTTTATAGGCCAAACTACTATGAATCCCTTCTTCGTCGGTAGGCATATAGGACCTTACTCTCCATATGACCCCTTCTACGTTGAATAAGTAGTGTGTGTTGACCTATTTTATCTCAACATTATAGTCCGAAGAGTTTCTCGTGATTATGATGAACTAAAGGTAGAATTAGCCAAGAGGTTGGCTTATCAATTTACAGATAATTGAGTCTTGGGATCATTTATATAATTCTTGAGGGAGGTCAATTGTATAAATGCTCAAGTCTTTGCATTAAAATATATTTTGCACTAGACTTAAATTCAAATCGATGAGTACGCTTATTATATTTTTTCCCTTCTTTTTCAGTGTAGAACTCGTTCATATTGATAATACTGCATATAACAAATGGCTGGAAATACTGATATCCCTATGCCAAGTGCCACGCTTGCGCACGAATCCTGGCTTAATGCTTTTATGGACCACATGAATCAGTCCACGCGACTGAAGAATGACGGGTCCAACTTTGCGGACTGGGAGGCGGCATTACGGAAATCTGCCATTGCTGACGGTAAGCTCAAGTACTTGACTGAGCCAATACGGCCAAACCTAGGCTCCAATGCGAGAGCTAACGAGACACTTGAATATAGTGACTTCGTTATGGAAGCGGGTGTGATAAAGAACGTACTCATCTTTGGAATGGAAAGCAATTTGCAAAGACGCTTCATTGCCCAAGGTGCAAACAAGATTTTTCACCACGCTCACTAACGAATTCTCAAAAGCACCGAGGATCGTTACTTATGAGCATACCTGTCGCTTCTTTGAGGCGAAATTCCAGAAGGGCCAACCGGTTAGCCCACACATTCTTGATATGATTGAGACTGTCGAGAAACTGGAGGCACTTGATTGCAAAATCAGTGAGAGCATAGTCATTGACTGTGTGCTTCATTCACTACATGATGGTTTTGCCCTTTTCAGGGCAAATTACTATATGAATGATATTAGGAAAAGTCTTCATCAGCTACACTCACTTCTCGTACAGACCGAGAATGATATGAAATTGAGTGGGAGCATGAAGCAAGATGTTCTCATGATTTTTAACAAGGGCAAAGGTAAGGGCAAGGCTCATGGCGACCTAGCTGTAGGAAAGCCAAAGTTTAAAAAGTCAGGAAACAGCAAGAGTGGGCCTGGTGAGACCAGTGGCTCCCAAGGCAAGGCAAAGAGCAAGGACAGTAACATGGAGTGCCACCATTGCCACAAGACTGGGCATTGGAGGAGGAACTGTCCCGTGTACCGTGAGGACATAAAAGCAGGCCACGTCACTCCTGTTGGTATGTCATCTTTTATTCATATGATTGATATTAACCATGCAAGTTTCGGAACTTGGGTACTTGATACAGGTTGTGATTCTCATCTGTGTAATCATTTGCAGGGCCTAAGAAACATCACACCTCTCGCAAAGGGTGATGTGGACCTACGAGTGGGGAATGGAGCAAGAGTTGCTGCAGTTTCAGTGGGAACATATGTAATCCAACTCCCAAGTGGTTTTGAGTTATATTTATATAACTGTTGCTATGTACCCAGTTTATCTAAGAATATTATTTATGTTTCCGTACTAGATAAAGACGGTTTTTCATTTTCAATAAAAGACAATAGTTGTATTTTCTCTTTTAATGAAATGATTTATAGCAAAGCAGTCAAATAACTCATTATCCTAAATTTACAATGAACCTTCTCATCTTCGAAAGTCAAATAACAATCAAAGCAACAAACATAATTATCTAAGATTCAACTAGCCTCATCCAAAGTCCCGACAAAGGAAAATCCACAATCCATTATCGGTTATAAGGATTCTTTAATATGCCATATCATCGTTAATTCGATCATTACTACGCTCGAAGCGTCAAATATAAATAGTCACATTAGCAAACTATGGTGGTTACTAATCCTCAAGATAAATGGGTTCACCATTCTAACTCTATATTCCATAACAACTGAGCACTCACTATCCAAAGCTTGCAACGAACATTTCTCAATCTCAAACTATGATTCCTTAAGAATAAAAGAAAATTACAAATTCCAAACCACAAATGGCCAATCACTAGGCAATCAGACAACCATTCAATTCATCTAATTCATCAAAAACTCAAAATGAATCGATTTTTATTTATGACAACACTCCTCAAACTTTGGTTACCGGCTTAATTACCCTAAAGCAAAGTCTCTTTTAGAATCCACCAATTAGAGACACATAATTCCCAAATGATATCTCAAGCAACCGATATAATACCCAACATCAACAAACTATTTTCATGATCCACTCAATTCTCAAAATAACGCTACAATACCAAGCTCCAAATCTAAAACCACCAAGAGAGGATACATTATCACTATTAGGATTCATCCTAGAGCTTTATTCCTATTTCCCATGATGAAATATAACATGAAATTTGCTCAATCCAAGGACAAATATTCTAGCTAAAGAATCCCAAATTACATCACGCTTATTCTCTGAGCCTTACAAACGGAATATCCAATCCACTAGAGAAGAGATGAAGGAGCAACGAGATAGAAAACGATAAGGAATCTCAAGAAGAACACGGTAATAATTAAGGCACGAGATTACAAGAGAGGAGCGCTGAAAATAACGAGGTCAAGAAAGAGACAAAGCAGATAGTAGAGGTATGAATATATCCGAGTAAGAAATAAGATACGAGCATGCGATTTCTTAAAGATCAATCTTGACAAAAACATTCAAGAAGGGAAATGAAAAGAGATGATGGCATGAGTAAAGGTTTAAGGTTTAATCCACAAAATTTATCCTTTCAGACTTAGGGTGATAGCAAAGCAAATCATCTCAATAACACAGGTCTCTTACAAGGGACCCTCGTACCACAAATCATCAAAGTAAGGTACAATATCCGTATACTTCCCTTTAAATCACTCAGGATTATAATGAAATTATGATTAAATGATTAATAGTCATAAACGAAAAATGCATAATAAGCGAGAGATTAAAAATAACCTTTAGTCCTAGCTTAAAGGCCTAAGAACAATATCAAAATGATGATATCTCCTAATCGTAGCACCCAAGATAGAATGAGAAATGCCCTTTAATTTGCTAGAATATTTTTGTCAAAAGTTACTGTTAACTTTTTGATCTTGTGATGTGAAGAGATGGAGGCACAAGTGAGAAATGAATTAGGGTTAGAATTTTCTCACTTTTCTTCATATCTCACGGCTCAATTAGGGTCTTTATGAGGAGATTTTTCTCCTCAAAATAACTACCCATTGACCGAAAATTCCAGAGTGAATCTGGACTTTATTTCGGTTAAATTCGCTTTAATATATAATGTGTATTATTATTATAAATGTCATTTGTGTTGTCATGTATTAATATGTCCATACAACATTTTGTAGTCGATACATTAATACCGGTCTGACAACATCTAATATGACAATCGTATAATATATACGTTAATTATAATTATCCGTATAATTATAATTTGCTAATTCAATATAACATTTTATATTCAATTACGAATTAACATTTTAATTCGCATAAGCTTACATTATATATATGCTAATTAAATACAACAGTTTATATTTAATTACGAATTACTTTTAATTCGTCTCAGCTTATATTATTTAATCGTTATTAAATAATCGTCTCATCATCACATTGACTAACCTTTTAGTCAAATACACTGACTAACCTTTTAGTCATATAATAGGGCATCAATATGATTATTTTCTCAAATAATCACATCTCTCAAACACATCCTATAGGTGTGACTTTTAGGGACCAGTTGATCACCGCCATCTGTATGACAATAACGTCAAACTTATCTAGCAAGCCAACCGTTATTGATAAACGTTTAATCAACTGATTATTATACAAAGTATACCCTGTGAACCTACAGAGATTTATTTATGTTATTGCACTAACTGGAGGACACTAGCTCCAACAATCTCCCACTTGTCCGTACAAGTGTATGTGCGATAACCGATTCTCATATCCATAATAAATTTCTCCCACTCAATGTAAACCAATTTGCAAAGTCCGTATTCACAAAGGTCGTAGTTTACAAGTGATCAGTATCAAGAGTGGTTTCCCCGACTAGAGAGTAACTTAACTGATAAACGAATCTTCATTCGAGCATGGTCATGCATTTCAGTACAGCTCCTCGAGTGGCCCTGAGAAATATCATAACTGATAAAGGTGGTATTTTCTTCAACTCGAATCTTGCAGATACAAGCGCAGTATGAAAAGACCAGTTAAAACAAATCTACTTAGCCTCGTTACGGTCGACCACGAGAAGAAAGAAACAAAGTCACCCAAAAAAACTGCCTTAATTAAAGGGACAGTCGATAGCAAAGAATGACTTCTAGAAAATTATGGACGTCCTATCCAAGGCTGGCACCAATGATTCTTGAAAACATTAGGACTCATAACGTTGTCACAAAAATGTCCTGCGCGGTATCATTATAACTCGCATATGTGATCGATCAGTCAACTGTTTGACTTATGGCTCGTTGAACCCACCATCAATCGCCTGCACAGAATAATTGCCAGAGTTATCAGCTCATGTAGGCGATTACGGACCAAAACAAATATAATGTAATTCAGTTCACTTTGTGGTGTTCAATGTGGTCAGTACAACCCACATGAAAAACAAAATATAAAACAAAACGATGATTTCATAGATAGTTTTATGAAAAAGATACAGGTGTCTAATCCAAATAAAACAACTAATACAACTCAAGAACACGTTTGATTCCCATGGAAATAACGTGCCCTTCATGCTTATCATATCTCAATGGTTTAGTGAGAGGATATGCGACGTTATCATCCGTAACAATCTTGTCTATCACTATCTCCCTTTGCTCCACGTAATCTCGGATCATGTGAGCCTTCCGTTGTACATGCCTAGACTTGTTGCTGGACTTAGGCTCCTTAGCCTGGAAGATGGCACAACTATTATCACAATAGATGGTGATCGAGTCATCCGAACTAAAAACTACAGTTAGTCCCTGTAAAAATTGACGCATCCATATAGCTTCCTTCGCAGCATCTGAAGCAGCATAGTACTCGGACTCAGTCGTAGAATCTGCTATAACACTTTGTTTGGAGCTTTTCCAGCTGACCGCAACGCCATTAAGAGTAAAAACGAATCTAGACAGAGATTTCGAGTCATCTCGATCCGTTTGGAAGCTAGCATCTGCGTAACCGATTGCGCATAGCTCAGTGTCTCCTCCATAAGTAAATACCCAATCCTTAGTCCTCCGTAGGTACTTAAGGATATTCTTAACAGCCATCGAGTGTGTTTCACCTGGATTGCCTTGGTACCGACTCGTCATACTCAATGCATATGCCACGTTAGGACGTGTGCATATCATGGCATACATGATCGATCCTATAGCTGATGCATAAGGAACCCGACTCATGCGCTTGAACTCTTCCGATGTCTTTGGTGCATGAGATTTACTCAACTGCATCCCAGAAATCATTGGAAGGTTCCCCTTCTTGGAGTTGGTCATGCTGAACCTCTCAAGAATCTTATCTATATAAGACTCCTGACTGAGGGATAACATCCGTCGTGATCAATCTCTGTAGATACGGATCCCCAAAATTCTTTGTGCCTTGCCCAGATCTTTCATCTGGAAATGGTTCTTTAACCAAACTTTTACCGAAGTTAAGAGACGTATGTCATTCCCAATCAAGAGTATGTCATCGACATACAATATTAGGAAGACAATCTTGCTCCCACTCGACTTGATATATAAGCATGGTTCCTCGACCGATTGAGTAAATCCATTCTCTTTTATCACCTGGTCGAAACGATGATTCCAACTCCGAGAAGCCTGCTTAAGTCCATAGATGGAATGCTTAAGCTTGCATACCTTCTTAGGATTTTTAGGATCAATGAAACCTTCGGGTTGTACCATGTACAACTCCTCCTCCAAATAACCATTTAAGAAGGCGGTTTTCACATCCATCTGCCAAATTTCATAGTCATGAAAAAAGCGGCAACGCTAAAAGATTAATCGAATGGAACGCAGCATAACTACGGGTGCAAAAATTTCATCATAGTGCAATCCTTGCACTTGAGTGAAACCCTTTGCCACTAGTCGTGCCTTGTAGGTATCGGGTTGTCCTTCTACAGAATGCTTTATTTTGTAAAGCCATTTGCACTGAAGAGGCCGAACCTTATCAGGTAAGTCAACCAGATCCCATACGTCATTCTCATACATAGAGTCCATCTCGGATTGCATGGCGTCAAGCCATAGCTTAGAGTCGGAACAGGTCATGGCACCTTTATAGGTAGCAGGTTCGTTACTCTCTAGGAGTAAAACGTCATCACTCTCATTCTCCTCGACCATACCAATGTATCTGTCTGGAGGAATAGAGTGTCTACCCGACCTCCTAGGTTCCAAAGGAATATTAACCGCAGCCGATGATGAAGGAACAGTTTCCTCTATTCGTTGCTCGGTTGTTGGTTCTTGAATCTCCGACAGATCGAAGGTTCCATTACTTGTCCTATTCTCGAGAAACTCTTTCTCTAAGAATGTCGCACTAGCCGCAACAAAAACTCAATGTTCGGTAGGCGAGTAAAAGTAATGACCAAACATCCCTTTTGGATAATCAATAAAGTATGTCTTGACCGATCGTGGGCCGAGCTTATCGTCAGGTCTCCACTTGACATAAGCCTCGCAGCCCCAAACTCGAATAAAGGACAAGTTGGGA
>JAIUZE010070188.1:0-130952 GCA_022085475.1 Heliosperma pusillum
TTTCCAACAAGAGGATGATGAGAGCCTATATGAAGCTTGGGAGAGGTACAAGGACTTGCAGAGAGAGAGTGTCCTCATCATGGGTTAGATTCATGGTTTCTTGCCATCACATTCTATAATGGGTGTTATATAGAGTCCCGTCGTATCCTGGATTCTGCTAACGATGGAAGATTTGATCAAATCAATGTTGAAAATGTCCACACTACCATTGAATCCATGGCAATTCACGATTCTCAATATAGAAATTCCCGCTCCATACCATCGAAATCTAAGCAAGAGGACCCCACTTTAACACTTTTACAAGCTCAAGTAGCCCTTCTCACACAAAAGCTAGAACAACTCCAATCCTTTACATTTCAACAGAGTGACAATGGTGTAAGTAAACTTGAAGCCATAATACTGCAATTGGCTCAAAGGCAAGACACCATGATAGCTCAATTTCAAGAGAGTGATCAAGCTAAGGATGCCGCCATCAAATTGTTGGAAGCTAAAATTTCCCAATTTACCTCTTCTAATACCCACCAAAACCAAGGGCAGCTGCCTTTACAATGTTACCAACCTCACGAAACTGTAAATGCCATTTCCTCGAGAAGTGGTAAGCATAATGATGAGCCTGTGGTTGTTGATGTTGAGAATGAGGTGCCCATGTCAAAAGGGAAAGAGCCCGAGACTCCTATTGAGATCAAGGTCCCATTTCCCGAAAGATTAGCAAAGCACAAGGAGGAGGCAAAGTATGGTAAGTTCCTTGATGTCGTCGAGAACTTAAAGGTAACAGTCCCTTTCATTGAACTGCTTTCCCAAGTTCCTTCTTATTCCAAATTTATGAAGGAAGTCCTCAAAAAGAAGAGATCCTTCAATGAGACTAAGACCATAGCTTTCACTGAAGAGTGTAGTGCACTCTTGCAAAATAAGTCTCTACCAAAACTTAAGGACCCTGGTAGTTATTCCATCCCTTGCACTATAGGCACATCTACCATTGATAAGGCCCTTTGCGACCTGGGTGCTAGTGTAAGTGTCATGCCCTTTTCTATGTTTGAAAAACTTAACATGGGTGCTTTGAAATGCACTAATATTACTTTGCAAATGGCGGACCGTTCTCTAAAACAACCTATGGGTGTTTTAGAAGATGTGCCCGTCAAAGTTGGTAAGTTTTTCATTCCCGTTGACTTTCTAGTACTTGACATGGCCGAGGACTCTCAAAACCCAATCATTTTGGAAAGACCCTTTTTGCACACCACTGGTGCAGTCTTTGATGTCAAGAATGGGGAGTTAACATTAGAGATAGGAGATGACAAGGTGACCTTTAGTAAAAACTCCACCGTTAGGAGTCCTGTGCTAGAAGAACCTTGTTATGTGCTTGATATTGATGAATCTTCTGTTGTTTCTTCTATGCCTCGATCCTTACTGACGGATCCGCTGGAGGCACAAGTTAGTGTTGAATCTCTTGCAGGTGATCATACTAAAAGCACTACTGCTAAAAGTGCTAGAAGGGGCTATTCTCGGAAAAGCTTGGCATGGGTGGAAAATGTAAAGAACGCTATGATGACGAGCTTGGATGATAGTGACCTTAAAGATAAAGGATGATTTCAAAGAAAGAAGTGGAATCTAGCAAGACTTTAAATTGCGCTTCTCGGGAGGCAACCCGTGTTCCTTTTCTTTTTGCATTTTTAATTTTGTATTTCCCTTTTTCATTGTTAGGATTTATTTTGCAGATGAAAGAGTTTTTGAAGAATTCATAAAGACCTTCCTTGTCAAGTCCAAAAGACTAGCTTGGGGGAGTCCGCGCTGACTAGTAAGCTTCACTCTTCTTTCATTTTTCCTTTTCCCCATTAAGCATCTCATTGCATATTTTGTCTTTGTGCTCACATTGAGGACAATGTGATGTTTAGCTTGGGGGAGGGATTTCATTTTCCCATTTTGCATTTTAGTTGATCATTTTTCAAATTTTGAATAAAAGAAAGAGAAGATTTTTGAGAAAATTTAAACATTTCTGAACACAATTGAATGCTTTTCATGCTTTGCTTGCTTGTTTACTATGCTATCATGTTACATTTCCCAAACTTAGAGCTTTCAAAAGATAATGATTTAATATTCATTGAATTATGCATACATGGGGAAGTCTTGTACACAGTAGGCATGGAATGAATCTATAGATGAGTACGCTTGATCTTGACATTTGGCAAGTTACATATATTGTAAGGTAGAACCTCCTTAGACTGGTACATCCATACACAGTCTCAATTAGGTGTGTGTAGTTCTCCTTGTGATGTGTGTCTTGTCAAAACGCATAAGTATGGTTCTCATTTCATTCCTATAAGCATTGCATTCATGATTCACTGAGATTTGAAGCCTTTTTCACTTTAAATTGCCCCTCAAAATTAGCCCCTTCAGACAAATGCTTCACAAAATAGTAGCTACACATAAAAACTGCCTACCTTTTGAGCTAGTAGCTAGACTATGGTGTATGGGTGCTCTTTTGAGAAGATTTGTTCTTATATGTCAAAGTGAATTTGGAAGAACGGAAACGTTCAAGAAGTGATGTTAAGTTCAAAAGAAAAGAAAAAAAAGAAGGAAAAAAGAAAAGAAAAAGAGAAAAAAAAAAAGAAATTGAAAGAAAGAAAAAAAGAAAAGGAAAAAAAATAAGCATTGCAGTTGTGAGTATCTCCTCAGAATGTCAATTCAATCAATAGAAGGAGTTTACTCTTGTGTTTCGTGTGTAATAAGCCACTTGTTCCTTTTGGCTTCGCTTTTTGTCTTGTGGGAATTAACCGAAAGTTTGGATTGAGTATTCATTTATCATTGGTCAGTTGCTAGCTCATTCTAAACTTCACATGACCATAACTATTTGTCCACCTTTCACCCATTTCCCAAAGCCTTCTTCATTACTTTTTCGGCTTCTTTTCTATGTGCATTGTGATCTTTGACTTGTGTTTTGAATTGTTTACCATATTAGACTACAGACACATTTTCATAAGTCGTAGATAGGTGAGTGTCTCAAAAATATTTACACATAAAGAAATCACCTTTTACATACATTGAGTGTTCGAGTGTGCCGTGAGAGTCCTTTTGTCAAAAGATCATGCAAGAGCCGAAAATCTATAGTGAAATTCTTTGTGCTACGACGTTATGTAAATCTCAGCCATGTTTATGTATCATTCTTGCCCACGTTGCTTTTGGGTTATGATTCATTATGTTTCCAAAGCTTTATGTTGAGATTTGTTTCTTGATGGTATAGTAGCCAATCCTTGCAACCTTGTCCTGGTATTGTTTGTTATATTTGCTTGAGGACAAGCAAAGGTTTAGCTTGGGGGAGTTTGATAAGTGAATATCTGTATGATTGTAACCCCCAGTTTAGCTCAGTTTTGTATGTCATTTATGCTTTGTTAAGCCATTTTATGAGCTAATATCGTCTTCTAGTCGAATTCCTGTGTTCTAACTTGTGTTGTAGGGAAAGTGACGTTTCTACGCCTTTTTTCTATATTCCCGAGCATTTGCCTAGAACCCGACGATTCGAAGAAGCAACCTTGACCAAGTGAAAGGCATTTCAAGAAGGTTCACTAATTCGAAAGAGAGAAGAAGCAAAGACAGTTTCGTAGTTGTCGGAAGATCAATCATTTAGGCGGAAGAATTCATCGCCTTACATCAAACCCTATAAACAAACCCGACTCAAGAGGTCAAGGGGGATGTTGGAAGTCAAGTCAAAGCAAAGGAAGATGAAACGTTAGTCAAAAGGACCTGGATGACCACTTACCCGATCGGGGAAGTGTGTACCCGATCGGGTTTTTGTGCTGCTTCGAGAAAACGGCGTCTTCTTCCTACTTTTTTCCTATGTGTTTAATGCCCGACCTCTTCTCCACGAAACCCTAGTACTATAAATAGATCATCTAGCCTCTCATCTCAACACACCTTTCTTACAATCCTCTTCTCTTCCCTTCTTACATTTCCTCTTTAGATTAGGAGGAGGGGGAACTAGCCTCCCTTCTCTCATTTTCTTCTTCTTTAGTCTTTAGTTCTGAGTTTATTTCTGTCCTTTTCATATCAAAACATTAGCTTAGATCAATAAGAATTCCATCCTTGTAATCTCCTTTGTGTGGTTCAAGCGTTGTAATTGGTGGATCGTTTATTATGTGCAAGGATTTTCTATTATTGTTATCATTATCGTCATTGATCGTCATATAGGTATTTCTGTTTTATCCCTTGTTTAATGTTCTTATTGTTTTCCATTTGATTGTTATTTGCTTTACATATTGTCTTAGATTCATTTTAGTACCGTTATAATCGTTGTTTCGTTTCCTAGATTATCAATTAGCGTCGTTATTATCGCCATATAAAAAGTCAAAACCAAATAAACATGTCTATCCTAGTTTTCATTGTTAATATCAACATAATCATGAGTGAGTAGTCACCTTTCTAGGGTGTAGGGTAACCATGTTAGATTGATTAAAAGATGATAATTGGATAAAGGAAATTGTGCTTTTAAAACATTGTGTCTATGCATGTTTGGATTGTAACGATAGTTAACGCTTTTAGCTACAATCATTGACTAGTATGGATTCTTTTCCAAGGTAGACATACGAGAATTGAATGACAAGCAAGGCCTGAACATGGTAGATTAAGAAACCTAGTAAATCGCCCCTACAAGCCCTGCTAGAGACCTCTGATTCTATGATTGTAATGAACACACCATTCTTACGACGCTCAATGATTATTTGTATATCCTAAATCCCAATTTCATCAATATAATCATCGTACTGTGACCTACTTCCCAGTGCTTTTCATTACTTCTTTCTATTTTATTTTGGTTTTTATTATCTTTATATAAGTTTTAGATTATCAAAATCTCAAAACCCAGATATCATTAGAATGAACTCAATTCGAGACAATTCACATGCCCTAGGAAACACCATCTCCCTGAGGATCGACCCCTAATTCCCTAATTACATTACTTTTGTAGTAGCCTAGTTCGGGTAATTTATCTTTGTATTGGGCTTGCGACAGGCCGATCAACTGCTCATTCATAAGAACTCACTCATGTCAGAATCATTTAATAATCTTGAAGTAAATCTAGAGATGTTAGTCCGAGATATAGTTGTAACACCCGGAAATGTACCCTATTTTTCCTAGTAGAAATATTTTACGGATACTTTTCAGTAATTTTAAGTTTTAAATTATCTTTTTAAGTTCCGAGTCGAATTTTGAATTTCCGAGTTCGTATTTGGAATTTCTGCGAGATTTCATGAAACTGTCGTCTTCAGTCTAGTTTGACTTTTCTTGACTTTGGTAATCGCCTTTGACTTTTTCTCTACACATCTCACACAACTCCCTTCCTTAACCTAAAATCTCATTAAACACAAAATCAAACACAACTTCCTTCTTCCTTAAGAAATCTTATTTCCCTCTTTGATTTCGATTTCATAATTCGCATAACTTCTTCGTTGCTCGATAGAATTTACGTAAGTTTATCTTATTCTTACTCCCGTACCTTCCTCTATCCGCGTAGATGTTAAAATCATCGTCTTTCTCGCTTTTCAAACTTTCCGTCTTCCTCAAGATGAACTTTATTCATCTTTTTACGATCTAATTGTAGGTGGCGACCTCCAAGATCCCGACAAAGACTATTTCCTTATAGAAGAGGAGCTTGACGATCCTTAGAGACGCTCAAAGGTAACGGTGAAGGGTTACTCGGTATTACTTACGTGTTTTATATGTTTATATGCTAGAGAATCGTATTAGATTACGAGTAGGAAGATTAGCATCCATGCTATGATTAGTAAATGATGTTATATGATGAATATGGATGATATATATTGATTGTTGAGGATTATTTGAAGTATATATGAGAATTGAAATGATTTGGAAATGATTTGGTTGAGTTTTGGAAGCTCTCGGGTGAAGAAGTGCTCCCAGCCGGTCGACCGGCCGCCGGTCTGACCACCGGCTGGGAACACATCAGAAACTCATTTGGAAATTTTGGTTTTTGCATGATATGGTGCTCCAGGCCGGCCAACCGGCCACCGGTCAACCCCCCGGCCTGGAACACATCAGTGTTGAAGTGTTGGTTTTGTTGTGATGTTCTGTGCCGGTCGACCGGCCGCCGGTCGACTGACCGGCCCAGACCCCTTTTCTCTGTTTTTGGGAGTTTGCCTGTGTTCTGAGCCGGCCCACCGGCCGCCGGTCTGTTGCCCGGCCTGGAACACGGCTGTATGCATTTCCTTTATTTTCAAAAACTCGTGATTTATAATATTTCGCATGATCGGTTTACCGTGAAATTTTACGTAAGGTCTTATAATATTCATGCTTCGGTTATATGATATTTCTTTCGCATGTATCTCATGTTTTGTGACGGTTTTCGATATGTTCCACTTTGAGTCGGTTTTTCATATATGTTACGGTTTGAGCACGGGTTTGTCTTGTGCTTTGTATTCTCATTCCCTTGGCTACCTTTCCGTTCGTAAGGCTGGAATGTCGGAACGGCGAGGTATCCTACTGCTTAAATGCATGTGTTAGTGGGCATATGACGACGTTGTTGGGAGTTGAACGCTATGCGTTGTTCGCCCCGGCCGTCAAATGTTGTATACTTGCGAGGTGGTGTTATTTGCATGTAGCGTACCGCTTGTAATGAGGCTTGAGCTGTATTTCCGCCTCTTTCGTGAATTGATCTACCGAATTTGGGGTACTCGGCATATATATTGTAAGCCCGAGGCTTGGATGCGAAACGTTTTATCGCATGTCGAATCGGAACACGTTATATTCCGAGATCCTGGCCAGGTTTAGACTAGGACCGTATTATTATCGTCGTGCTACCAGGAGGAAAATAGTCTACATATACGAAATGTAGCATCGTGTATGAGTTCAGGGAAATGTTATATCCCGTGGATGCCTGTTAATCATACTTGCCATGTACACGATGCTAGTGCGTTTCATTTACCGTGAGAGTTGTCGTCTTGGGTCGTTCTTTGAATGCGTGATTTCATGATCTTGTTCATGGTCATTGCATGATTGGACACCGTCATGTCTTGGTTCGTGAATGGATGATAATATGTTGGATTTATGTGATCATCGCATGACTTGACTGGTTTGTCTGTCGAGTCTCAATCTTATCAATCTTATACCGCTAACGGTGAGATGCAAGCCCTAGTGAGCGTATTCGATTGCCTAAGAGTGTCTATTCCGAGTCTTTGAATAATATGATGGTTACGGATTTGATTTCCACATGATCTTATCATTTTCTATAGAATTGCCTATCTAATCTTATCGCAACTCACATGTATATCTGTATGTATGCATGCTTTACTTTCGTATTACCTTATATGTACGTTTGATGTAATATGGCTGGGAGAACCCGGAGTTACTCCCCACTGACTGTGGCATTCATGTTTTTCATGGATGAACAGGTTTCCTGCTTGGATGATTTTTGGATGTGACTTTTTGGGGTTCGGGTGTGAGCTAGCGGGCGTTGTCCCTGGAAGTTCACCTCTAGACGATAGTAGCTAGTTTTTATTAAACACTTGTTCTTTGCTAACATTTGAAGAGACCCCGTCTCTTTATTGTATATTCCGTTTTTAGTTTGTAATATTTGACACCTCTCGTTTTATTTACAATGCATGTATAAAAGTTTTTAAAATACCGTCTTTCCGCATATCTTTTCACATGCTTGTATGTTTTATCTTTCCGCATTCGCGAGGGTTGTCACAGTTGGTATCAGAGCTTTGATCGCTCCCGACGCACACACGTGAACCCTAACTTAAAATACTTGACCTTGAAATAATAAATGAGAGAGTTGTATAGAAGTAAGGACTTTATTTGGTAGTCTATTTGTTTTTGCTAATTGATAGGATAACTTAATTTGTCTTTGTTTCTTATGAAGATGGTTAGACCGCGTTCAGCTGATAATATTATGATGGAGGCTCTTGCTCAAGTGCTGAAGAATCAGCAAGATGCCGCTCTCGCTAATGCCAACCAAGTTCACCCTAGAAGGGAGGACAATCAACAAGGTGGTTATGCATGGGTGGCGGGTCAGATTGCGAGGAGTAAGATCGTGCCTTATGGTGGTGAACCGGATCCTACGGAGCTATCCGATTGGTTCCGGGAGATGGAAAAGCAGTTTGATCTTTACCAAGTCCGGGAAGAGGATAAAGTGAGGATTGCAAAGCACTTTCTAGTGCGGGAAGCCGACAACTGGTGGGCTATTACAAGTGCCACCGCAACTCTTGAAGAGGACTTCAACTGGGCTTGCTTTAAGGCTCTTGTGGAGAGTAGGTTTTATCCCAAAGAGCTTAAACAACAAAGGCTCAAGGAGTTCATAGATTTTAAGCAAGGCAACCTATCGGCTCAAGATTTTACTACGGAGTTTAATAAGCTCGCTCACTTTGCGCCGAGGCTTATTCGTGATGATGAAGATCGTGCATTCTACTACCGTAATAAGTTGAATGCCGTTCTCCAAAGTAAAGTGAGAAGAGGTACCGCATCCTTTGGAGATCTCTACGACGATGCCTTGTGGGCTGAAAATTCAATGAAGGCTATAAGGGATGAAGCTTTAATGAACAATCCCGCTCCTTCTTATGCTCCTAGGCCGAATGCCTTTGGGAAGAGGCCATTTATTCCGTCTTCCTCTAATTCCTATGCTAACAAGAGGAGGTTTAATCCTTCTTCCAATGCCAATACAAGGAATCCTTCTTCTTTTATTCCTAGAGCTACGTCAAATGTGGTTCATAAGCCTTATGCTCCTCAAGCTCAACCGCAAGGTCATTTTTGCAACCGGTGTAGACTTCCTCTACATCCCGGTAGAACTTGTTCCAACCGACCTTATGTGTGCTTCTTTTGTCAAAAGGGTGGTCATCGTTACGAAGATTGCCCCGATCGAAAGTTGCCCCCGCCTCCTAAGCCTAAGGGTTCAATCTTTGTCATGAGCCGTGCCGAAGCCGATGCTCATCCTGAGATTATTACGGGTATGTTCTCAATCTTAGAGCAACCGTGTCTTATTTTATTTGATACCGGGGCTTCAATGTCTTTTGTGTCTTCAACCTATGCTAATAAATTATCAATCAAGCCAACATCTAGTGAGGATACTTCCATATCCTTACCATCCGGAGATATTATCTCTTGTTCAACTCTTTATCCAAATGTACCTATATCTATTTCGGGTTCTATCTTTCCCGCGAATCTCCTTAAGTTTCCTTTAGGAGAGTTTGATATCATCTTAGGTTTAGATTGGTTAGCTATGTATCATGCTAGGTTCGAGTGTCGTGATCAAATCTTTTTAAAGAGTCCTTTAGGTGTGAGAATAACCTATAAGGGATCTCATCCCCGTAAAGGTGTATCCTTAATTTCCGCTTTGAAGTTGGTAAGTATGGTTAGAAAAGGTCACCAAGCATTCTTGTGTGTTGTGACTTCTTCAAATACCTCTTTGCCAAGTATTGAAGATGTGCCTATTGTTCGAGAATTCATTGATGTATTCCCCGAAGATTTGCCCGGGATTCCTCCCGAGCGTGATGTTCAATTCTCTATCGATCTTGTTCCTTGTTCTGGTCCAATTGCCCAAGCCCTTATCGCTGGCTCCGTTCCTGATTGAAATAGTTGAGAAAGCATTTTCGTGATATATTTAAAATGGGCTTTTTATTTATTCGACCAAGTGCCTCCCGTGGGTGCTCCTGTTTCTTTTTGTGAAGAAGAGGATGGTTCTAATAGTTGTGTATCGATTATCGTGAATTGAATCGGATTACAATCAGAATAGGTATCCTTTACCAAGAATAGAAGATTTGTTTGATCAATTAAAGGGTGCTTCTACTTTTTCAAAGATTGATTTGAGATCCGGTTATCATCAAATTCCTGTTAGAGATGTTGATATTCCAAAGACCGCTTTTAGTACGAGGTATGGCCATTATGAATTCAAGGTAATGCCATTTGGATTGCCGAATGCTCCTGCTATCTTTATGGATCAAATGAACCGCACATTTAGTTAGTATCATGACAAGTGTGTGGTGGTAATTCATAGATGTTGTCTTATTTTTCTCCCATCCGAAGATGAGCATGCTATTCATTTGAGGATTATTTGGGTGTTCTACGGTCCGTTCAGAAGTGGTATGATCTAAGTTCTCTAAGTGTGAATTTTGGTTACCTAAAGTGTCCTTTCTTGGGCATGTGATTTCTAAAGAAGGTGTTATGGTGGATCCTTCGAAGATTGAGGCCGTTGTTGATTGGAAGAGTCCGACTGATATTAGAGAGATTCGAAGTTTCCTTGGTTTAGCTGGTTATTACCGAAGATTTGTCAAGGATTTCTCTAAGCTTGCTAGACCTATGACTCATTAATGGAAGAAGGAAACCAAATTCCTATGGAATGAAGCTTGTGAAGCAGCGTTTCAAGAGTTAAAGAAGAGGTTAACTACCGCTCCGGTGTTGACTTTGCCCGAAGATGGAGTAGACTTTGATGTCTTTTGTGATGCTTCTAAAATGGGATTAGGTTGTGTTCTTATGCAATAGGAAGGTGGTGGCTTATGCTTCAGCAATTGAGAGTTCATGAAGTGAACTATCCTACTCATGATCTAGAATGGCTGCTGTTTTCATGCTTTGAAAGTGTGAGACATTATTGATTGAGTTCAATTGCGTATCTTCATTCACCGATCCAAGAGTTTTTGAAGTACAATATATTCCTACAAAAGAGTTGAATATGAGGCAAAGAAGATGGTTGGAATTGGTGAACGATTATGATTTGGAGTTATTGTATCATGAAGGAAAGGCGAATGTTGTTGCAGATGCTCTTAGTAGGAAAGCTTCTCATGCTTTGAATGCTTTGCATGTATTACCTGTTGATCTTTGTGCTGAGTTTTGAAGATTGAGTTTGGAGTTTGTAGAGCGTGGATTTGTTCATGTTGGTGCTATGATTGCCGAGCCTGTGTTTCTCCGTGAAATCCGCGAAAGTCAAGTTGATGATCTTACCTACAAGTCTATCCAAGCCAAGATTCTTGAAGGTAAAGGTAAAGATTTCAAGTTTGATAATGAAGGTGTTCTTCGTTTCCATGGTCGTTTATTTGTTCCTAATGCTCTAAATTTGAGGAAGCGAGGTTCTTGTGAAGCCTCAATCTTTCCCCGTATCTATTCATCCCGTGGTGATGAATATGTACAAGGATTTGAAAGCTACAGTTTGTTTGGTGGCCGACTGAAGGGTGATGTTGTGTCATATGTTGGAAGATGTTTGACTTGCCAACAAGTGAAGATTGAACACAAGAGACCCGGTGGATTGCTACAACCGTTGGATATTCCGCTATGGAAGTGGGAATCTATTTCTATGGATTTTGTTATGGCTTTGCCAAAGACCGTTGGTGGTAAAGATGCCGTTTGGGTTGTTGTTGATCGATTAACCAAGTGTGCTAGATTTATTCCGATCAAAGAAACTTGGAATTTGGATCGTTTAGCAAAAGCTTATGTGGATGAAATTGTTAGATACCATGGAGTTCCATTGGAGATTATATCCGACCGAGATCCGAGGTTTTGTTCGAGATTTTGGAAAGCTTTGCAAGAGGCTATGGGTAGGAAGTTGTTGATGAGTACTGCTTTTCATGCCGCTACAGATGGTCAGACTGAGAGGACTATTCAGACTTTAGAAGACTTGCTTAGGGCTTGTGCTCTTGACTTTCAGTCTAGTTGGGAAAAGAGTTTACCGTTGGTGGAGTTTTCTTACAACAATAGCTATCATGCATCGATCAAGATGGCTCCATATGAAGCTCTTTATGGAAGGAAATGTCGGAGTCCTATATGTTGGAATCAATTGAGTGACAATCGTGATTTAGGCCCCGATGTTCTTGTGGAGACCATTGATAATGTGAAGGTCATTCGTGATAGAATGAAAGCCGCTCAAGACCGTCAAAAGTCTTATGCCGATATCCGAAGAAGGCCGTTAGAGTTTGAAGTTGGTGATAAAGTGTTCTTGAAGGTGTCTCCTATGAAGGGTGTAAAAAGGTTTGGTGTTAAGGGTAAATTGAGCCCTAAATACATTGGACCCTTTGATATTGTGGAAAGGATTGGTGCCGTTGCTTATAAGTTGGATTTGCCGCCGAATTTGGCTAAGGTTCATAATGTTTTTCATGTTCTCAATTGAGAAAGTATGTAAGTGATCCAAGCCATGTCTTTCAAGTTGAATTGCCCGAGCTTGAACCGAATCTATCCTTTGAAGAGAAGCCGATCCGTATCCTAGACCGTAAGGATAGGAAGTTGAGAAGTAAAGTAGTTCCTTTGGTGAAAATCTTGTGGAGAAGTGCTAATGTCGAAGAAGAGACTTGGGAAACCGAAGCTTCTATGCGTAGTAAATATCCGAGTCTTTTCGAGTAAGGTAAAATTTTATTTTTCCTCAAGTTTCGAGGGCGAAACTTTTTAAAAGGTGGGGTGATTGTAACACCCGGAAATGTACCCTATTTTTCTAGTAGAAATATTTTACGGATACTTTTCAGTAATTTTAAGTTTTAAATTATCTTTTTAAGTTCCGAGTCGAATTTTGAATTTCCGAGGTCGTATTTGGAATTTCTGCGAGATTTCATGAAAATGTCGTCTTCAGTCTAGTTTGACTTTTCTTGACTTTGGTAATCGCCTTTGACTTTTTCTCTACACATCTCACACAACTCATACTCCTTAACCTAAAATCTCATTAAACACAAAATCAAACCTAGTTTTCTTCTTCCTTAAGAAATCAATTTCCCTCTTTGATTTCGATTTCATAATTCGCATAACTTCTTCGTTGCTCGATAGAATTTACGTAAGTTTATCTTATTCTTACTCCCGTACCTTCCTCTATCCGCGTAGATGTTAAAATCATCGTCTTTCGCGCTTTTCAAACTTTCCGTCTTTCTCAAGATGAACTTTATTCATCTTTTTACGATCTAATTGTAGGTGGCGACCTCCAAGATCCCGACAAAGACTATTTCCTTATAGAAGAGGAGCTTGACGATCATTAGAGACGCTCAAAGGTAACGGTGAAGGGTTACTCGGTATTACTTACGTGTTTTATATGTTTATATGCTAGAGAATCGTATTAGATTACGAGTAGGAAGATTAGCATCCATGCTATGATTAGTAAATGATGTTATATGATGAATATGGATGATATATATTGATTGTTGATGATTATTTGAAGTATATATGAGAATTGAAATGATTTGGAAATGATTTGGTTGAGTTTTGGAAGCTCTCGGGTGAAGAAGTGCTCCCAGCCGGTCGACCGGCCGCCGGTCTGACCACCGGCTGGGAACACATCAGAAACTCATTTGGAAATTTTGGTTTTTGCATGATATGGTGCTCCAGGCCGGCCAACCGGCCACCGGTCAACCCACCGGCCTGGAACACATCAGTGTTGAAGTGTTGGTTTTGTTGTGATGTTCTGTGCCGGTCGACCGGCCGCCGGTCGACTGACCGGCCCAGACCCCTTTTCTCTGTTTTTGGGATTTTGCCTGTGTTCTGAGCCGGCCCACCGGCCGCCGGTCTGTTGCCCGGCCTGGAACACGGCTGTATGCATTTCCTTTATTTTCAAAAACTCGTGATTTATAATAGTTCGCATGATCGGTTTACCGTGAAATTTTACGTAAGGTCTTATAATATTCATGCTTCGGTTATATGATATTTCTTTCGCATGTATCTCATGTTTTGTGACGGTTTTCGATATGTTCCACTTTGAGTCGGTTTTTCATATATGTTACGGTTTGAGCACGGTTTTGTCTTGTGCTTTGTATTCTCATTCCCTTGGCTACCTTTCCGTTCGTAAGGCTGGAATGTCGGAACGGCGAGGTAGGTATCCTACTGCTTAAATGCATGTGTTAGTGGGCATACGACGACGTTGTTGGGAGTTGAACGCTATGCGTTGATCGACCCGGCCGTCAAATGTTGTGTACTTGCGAGGTGGTGTTATTTGCATGTAGCGTACCGCTTGTATGAGGCTTGAGCTCTTTTCCGCCTCTTTCGTGAATTGATCTACCGAATTTGGGGTACTCGGCATTTATTATTATAAGCCCGAGTCTTGGATGCGAACGTTTTATCGCATGTCGAATCGGAACACGTTTATTCCGAGATCCTGGCCATGTTTAGACTAGCCGTATTTATTATCGTCGTGCTACCAGGAGGAAATTAGTCTACATACGCGAAATGCTTTATCGTGTATGCTTTCAGGGAAATGCTTTATCCCGTGGATGCCTTTTAATCATACTTGCCATGTACAAGATGCTAGTGCGTTTCATTTACCGTGAGAGATGTCGTCTTGTGTCGTCTTTGAATGCGTGATTTCATGATATTGTTCATGGTCATTGCATGATTGGGCACCGTCGTCTTTGATTGCGTGATTTCATGATATTATTCATGGTCATTGCATGATTGGGCACCGTCAATGTCTTGGTTCGTGAATGGATGATAATATGTTGGATTTGTTGTGATCATTGCATGACTTGACTTGTTTTGTCTGTCGAGTCTCAATCTTATCAAACTTATACCGCTAACGGTGAGATGCAAGCCCTAGTGAGCGTATTCGGTTGCCTAAGAGTGTCTTTCCCGAGTCTTTGTATAACATGATGGATTTGAACTTGTACTTCATATTCTCTTATCATTATATATCGAATTACCTATCTATCCTTATCGTATCGCACATGTATATCTATAATTTATGCATGCTCTACTTTTGTATTTCCTTATATGTACGTTTAATGTGATATGGCTGGGAGAACCCGGAGTTACTCCCCACTGATTGTGGCGTTCATGTTTCATGAATGAACACAGGTTTGCTTGCATGGATGGCTTTTTGCTTATGCTATTTTGGGTTCGGGTGTGAGCTAGCGGGCGTTGTCCCTGGATGAAACACCTCTAGACGTTGTTTAGCTAGTTGCTAATTACTTTGTCTTTTGTTAACACTTTGATAGACTACGTCTCTTGTGGTATTTTTATTTAGTTTGTAATATTTTGACACTCCTCGTTTTATTTAACTTGCATGTATAAAAGTTTTTAAAAACTACCTATTTCCGCTATATAATTCACATGCTTGTATGTTTTATATTTCTGCATTCGCGAGGGTTGTCACAACTCACTCATGATAATGTTTATATCTAAGATGATGGTGATAATGAAAACTAGGATAGACATGTTTACAATAATTTAAGACTCTCTATGTGGCGATAATAACGACGCTAATTGATAATCTAAGAAATGAAATTACGATTATAACAACACAAAAATGAATCTAAGATAATATGTATGGAAAATAACAATCAAATAGAAAACAATAAGAACTTAAAACAAGAGATAAAATAGAAATACCTAGGTGACGATCAACAACGAAAGCGATAACAATAATAGAAATCCCTTGCATAGAATAATCGTTCCTTGAATTACAACACTTGTACCCAACAAAGTAGATTACAAAGATTGAAATTCTTATTGATCTAAGCTAAATTTTTTATGTAGAAAGGACAGAAACAAACTAAGAACAAAGGATGAAAAGAAGAATAAAATGGTCTAAACTAGAATTTCTAAACTAAAGAGAAGAGAAAAGATTATTCTAAAG
Organism: Heliosperma pusillum; assembly: GCA_022085475.1. Classification (NCBI taxonomy): domain Eukaryota; kingdom Viridiplantae; phylum Streptophyta; class Magnoliopsida; order Caryophyllales; family Caryophyllaceae; genus Heliosperma; species Heliosperma pusillum. The sequence continues at coordinate 15,530 of JAIUZE010070188.1, forward strand.
TGGATGTAGAAGAGATGTGTGAAGAGGATTGTGTCATGTTGTGTGGCTGGAGCATCCTTTATATAGCATTAGGGTTTCATGGGGAAGGGTCTGAGCATTGAACATATAGGACAAAAGGAGGAAGTTGAAGCAATTTGCTCGAAGCAGCAAAGATTCCCGATCAGGTACACACTTACCCGATCGGGTAAGTTGTCATCTAGAAGCTTTGAGTCTCGTTTCATCTCCCCTTTGCTTATGACTTGACTTCCAACATCCCCCTTGACCTCTTGAGTCGGGTTTGTTGATAGGGTTTGATGTAAAACGATGAATTCTTCACCTAACCGATTGATCTTCTGACAACTGCGACATCGTCTTTACTTCTTCTCTCTTTTGAATTAGTGAAGTTTCTTGAAATGCCTTTGACATGGTCAAGCTTGCTTCTTCAAATCGTCGAGTTCTAGGCAAATGCTCGAGAATATAGAAAAAGGGCGTAGAAACGTCACTTTCCCTACAAAACAGGTTTGAACATAGGAATTCGCCTAGAAGACGATATTAGCTCATAAAGTGGCTTAACAAAGCACAAATGATAAACAAAACCGAGCTAAAATGGGGGTTAAAATCACACAAATATTCACTTATCATTTATATAGCGGAAAATACGGTGTTTTTAAAACTTTTTACATACAAGATAGAAATACGAGGAATGTCAAATAAATACAAACTAAAATAGAATATACTACAAAGAGACGTAGTCTCTCAAAATTTTATCCAATATCAAAGTGATTAGTAAAATAGCTAAACAACGTCTAGAGGTGAATCATCCAGGCCAACGCCCGCTAGCTCACACTTGAACCCAAAATACCACAAGCAAAAAGCCATCCAATCAAGCAACCTGTTCATCCATGAAAAACATGAACGCCACAGTCAGTAGGGAATAACTCCGGGTTCTCCCAGCCATATCACATTAAACGTACATAAACAGAAATACAAAAGTAGACGCATGCATATATAAATATACATGTGAAGTACTAGAAGGATAAATAGGCAATTCAATATATAAGGATATCGATACATGAAGTACAAAACCGTAACCATCATATTATAAAAAGACTCAGGGAAGACACCCTTATGTACTTACATACTCGCTAGGGCTTGCATCTCATCGTTAGCGGCATATACTTGATAAGATAGAACTCGACATATGAACTGTACGCATCTGATTAGAAATAGACTCGGGGATGACACTCTTAGGCAACCATACACTAACTAGGGCTTGGATCTCACCGTTAGCGGCATAAGTTTGATAAGATTGAGACTCGACAACCAAGCCATGCCAAATCATGTAAAGATCACGAATAAACCAATCATATAATCATCCAACCAAACGTACAATACGTTGACGACATCTCTCACGGTAAATGACACGCACTAGCACCGTGTCCCTGCAAGTATGATTAGAAGGCATCCACGGGATAAAACATTGCCTGAACGCATACACGATGCTACATTTCGTATATGTAGACTAATTTCGTCCTGGTAGGACGACGATATAAATACCCGGTCCTAGTCTAAACCTGGCCAGACTCTCGGAATAAACCATTTTCCGATTCGACAAGCGATGACATTTCGCATCTAAAACTCGGTCAATCATAGACGCCGAGTACCCCAAATTCGGTCAACCTTCACGAAAGAGGCGAAAAAGAGCACAAACCTGATAACAAGCGGTACACTACATGCAATGACACCACCTCGCAAGTATACAACATTTGACGGCCGGGACGATCAACGCAAAGCGTTCGCCTCCCAACAACGTCGTCATATGCCTACTAACACATGCAATTAAACAGTAAGATACACTCCCCGTTCCGACATTCCAGCCTTACGAACGTGGAGGTAGCCAAGGTAATGAGAGTACAAAGCACATAGAAAATTAGTGCTCAAACCGTAACATTTGTAAAACCGACTCAAAGTGGGAACATATCAAAAAACATCACAAAACATGCGATACAAGCGAAGGGATTATCATATATTCGAAACATTAATATTTAAAGTCAACATATAGAGTCAAACGCGGAAGTCAACAAAAGTCAAAGTCAAACCCGAGGGTCAACAATAGTCAAAGTCAAACCCGAGACCCGAGACCCAAACCCGGCAATTGGAGTGGGCTAAAAACAATTCATCAATGCAAGAAGACGAAGTCCAAAGGGTCAAGGAAAGTCAAGGCGGGACTAGAATTCATAGGTTCAACTTGGGAAAATCTGGCAGCAAGAACGCTGCCAGCGCATGGGAACGCTGCCAGCGTCTATAGACGCTGCCAGCGTCCTGGTCTCAGGCACGCGATCCTTCAATACGTCTTGTAATCAACATACAACAATCATCATTTATCATCTCAAACCATAAATTCTCATATCAATTTTCAACTAACAACAACCATCATCAACAACACAATTCCTATGATTACTAACCTTATTCTAAATACAATTTCTAACATAGAAAACACATTAAAACACGTAAATTCTATTGAGTAACCCTTCACCGTTACCTTTTCGCGTCTTCAATCCGCGTCGATGTCCTCATCTATCAAGAAGTAGTCTTTGTCGGGGTCTTGGAGGTCACCACCTATAATTAGATAATAAAAGATGAATATAATTCAACTTTGAGAAAGACGGATAAATTGAAAAGCGAGAAAGACGGTAATTTTATTACCAAAACGGATAGAGGACGATGAGAGGGAAAGAATAAGATGAACATTAGTGAATTTGAGCGAGAAACGAAGGAGTAGCGACGATTCTAAACTTGATCAAATATGGAGGCTAGGGTTTTGGTGATTACTTGGTGAGGAAGAAGAAGGTGTTGAATGAGGGAGCTTAGGGTTGTGAGGGAGTTTATAAAGGAGTAAGTGGAAAAGATATGGGAAAAGCCCAAAAACGTTTTAAGACGTAACTTTCTCGAAATCTCGCGTAAAGTCCGAAAACGAACTCGGAAATTCTAAATTAGACACGGGAAATTTAATTCTACATTAAAGCTAAATTTCGCTGAAAAGTATCCGTATAATATTGTTACTATAAAAATAGGGTACATTTGCGAGTGTTACAATCACCCCACCTTTTTAAAAAGTTTCGCCCTCGAAACTTGAGCTAAAGAAAGATACCTTAATCGAATAAGCTTGGATATTTACTACGCATAGAAGCTTCCGTTTCCCACGTTTCTTCTTCAACATTGGCACATCTCCACAATATTTTAGCTAAAGGAACCACTTTACTTCTCAACTTCTTATCTTTGCGATCTAGGATGCGGATCGGCTTTTCTTCAAAGGACAAATTCGGTTCAAGCTCGGGCATTTCCGTTTGAAAGACATGGCTTGGATCACTAACACACTTTCTCAGTTGAGAAACATGGAATACATCATGAGCCTTAGCCAAATTCGGGGATAAGTCCAACTTGTAAGAAACGGCACCAATCCTTTTCACAATATCAAAGGGTCCAATGTATTTCAGGCTCAATTTACCCTTTACACCAAACCGTTTAACACCCTTCATTGGAGATACTTTCAAGAACACTTTATCCCCAACTTCAAATTCTAACGGTCTTCTTCGGATATGGGCATAAGATTTTTGTTGATCTTGAGCGGCTTTCATTCTATCACGAATGACCTTCACATGCTCAATAGTCTCAACAAGAACATCAGGGCCTAAGTCACGAACATGACTCAATTGATTCCAACATATAGGACTTCGACATTTTCTTCCATAAAGAGCTTGATAAGGAGCCATCTTGATCGAGGCATGATAACTATTGTTGTAAGAAAACTCCACTAATGGTAGACTCTTTTCCCAACTAGATTGGAAGTCGAGTGCACAAGCCCTAAGAAAGTCTTCTAAAGTCTGGTTAGTCTTCTCGGTCTGACCATCGGTAGCGGCATGAAATGAGGTACTCATCAACAATTTACTACCCATGGCTTCTTGTAAAGTTTTCCAAAATCTCGAACAGAATCTCCGATCTCGGTCGGATATGATCTCCTTAAGAACACCATGATATATAACAATCTCATCAACATAGGCTTTCGCTAGTCGATCTAAACTCCAAGTCTCTTTGATCAGAATGAATCTAGCAGACTTGGTCAAACGATCAACAACAACCCAAACGACATCTTTACTTCCAACGGTCCTTGGCAAAGCCATAACAAAATCCATAGAAATAGATTCCCACTTCCATAGTGGAATATCCAAAGGTTGTAGCAATCCACCGGGCCTCTTGTGTTCAATCTTCACTTATCGGCAAGTAAGACTGATGTGGTCGTTATACACCAAAAATAAAACAGAAGTCTACTAACTAAGAAGATAGCGGAAGTAGGGTCGATCTCCACAGGGAGGAAACTAATTAACTGAAATCTAAATCTGCTAGTAACAAGCTGAGGGTTTTGAAAATTGGTTTTGACTAAACTAAATAAGATTAAAGGAAAGAGAAATAAAGGAAGAAATAAATATGGAATAAATCAGGTAAAGAGAGAATATGCCAGGATTCGGTCTACTGCAGTATCGGCATCTATGGGTCAACTAAGTCAGTCAATCTATCAATGAGAAGGGCAACGGTTTTCTCCTCTCGGTCTCAAACCACCCTAGGGATTTTCCTAATTAACTCTCGTCCTCTTAGGAGTCACCTATCAATTCTAAGCAAGCCTTCCCTTCAAATCTCTCGATCCTGGTCGGGGTTAACTACCTAGCCTGGTCTCCTGCGTGCACTAATTCGACTAAACCTCAATTAAATTGCTTAGACTGATTCTCATATACAAGACGAACTAAAATAATCTATCCTAACATGACTCTACTACAGTTTCCCTCATCCCTACATACAAGAGAATTAGCTACTCATGTTATTAACTATGCTAACAAAGACGATTGAACATATGACGATAGACATAATAAAATCGTAATTAATAAGCATAAATAATAACAACACAACAATTAAGTAAAGTAAGTAGTAATTAAGATTAAAATAAAGGTAAGAGTAAAAGAGAGAAAGTCGTTTACAATCTTAGCAATCAGACGTAAAGAACAATCCACGTCGAATAAACCCCGAATAAAAACCAAATATTAAAAGTTCATAAACTAATGAAAGATTAATGTCTGCTAATTACTGCTGATAAGTTCTGAATAATACAAAAACTGAATAATGCTAATGACGTAAATAAGAGTCATATATAGTGTCAAACACGACTCTAACCCTAATTAAGCTATGGACTTGATCGAGCCCGTGATAGAATCTACTCGATCGAGGGCAATTACCTTTCGATCGAAGCTTTTATTCATGGAAATCAGTCGATCGAGCACTTTATCTACTCGATCGAACAATTGGTATACAGCTCCTACTCGATCGAGCAAGGATGTAGCTCGATCGAGGTCTTCTGGCACCAACTCACCTCGATCGACCAAATGCATAGTCGATCGAGGTCTTCTAACATAGTACGTAGTGTGAGTCATGACTTGGGCTTGATTATGAACGGTTTCACGCTTCCTCATGCAAGAATTCCTGTCCCGATCCTTCCATTCTCCTAAATGCATGCAAAGTGGATTGTTTTGGCTCGGTTTCCGCTACTACGCAGCTTGTACCTACAAAATGGTAATGAAAGTACAAAGTAGCCAAATAAGGGCATATGGTGATATAATATCACCTAAATGACATAGAAATGCGTGCATAAATGGACTAAAAAGTCTATATAAAATACACGTATCAAAGACATCTTCCAACATAAGACACAACATCGCCTTTCAGATTCGGCCACCAAAATTGTAGCTTCAAATCTTTATACATCTTATCACCTCTGGGGTGAATAGAATAAGGGGAAAGGTGAGCTTCATCAAAAACTCGCTTTCTCAAATCAAGAGCATTAGGCACATACAAACGGTCATGGAATCGAAGAACACCTTTATCATCAAACTTGAAATCTTTAGCTTTTCCTTCTAGAAGTTTGGCTTCAATAGACTTGTAGGTAAGATCATCAATTTGGTTTTCTCGGATCTCACGGAGAAAAACATGTTCGGCAGTCATAGCACCAACATAATCAAGTCCACGTTCCACGAATTCCAACTTCAACTTTCGAAACTCAATACAAAGATCAACGGGCAATACCGACAAAGCATTCAAGGAATAAGAAGATTTCCTACTAAGAGCATCGGCAACAACATTAGCCTTCTCTTCATGGTACAACAACTCAAAATCATAATCATTCACCAATTCCAACCATCTTCTTTGTCTCATATTCAACTCCTTTTGAGTAAATATGTACTTCAAACTTTTGTGATCGGTGAATTTACGACAATGAACACCAATAAGATAGTGTCGCCACACTTTCAAAGCATGAACAACGGCGGCCAATTCCAAATCATGAGTAGGATAGTTCACTTCATGAACTCTCAACTGTCTCGAAGCAGAAGCCACTACTTTCCAACTTTGCATAAGTACACAACCCAATCCCATCTTGGAAGCATCACAATAGACATCAAAGTCTACACCATCTTCAGGTAAAGTTAACACCGGCGCGGTAGTCAACCTTTTCTTTAACTCTTGAAAAGCGGCTGCACAAGCTTCATTCCATAGGAACTTAGTTTCCTTCTTCAACAATTGGGTCATCGGTCTAGCAAGCTTTGAGAAATCTTTGACAAATCTACGGTAATAACCACCTAAACCAAGAAAACTTCGAACTTCCCTAACATCGGTCGGACTCTTCCAATCAACAACGGCCACAATTTTAGAAGGATCTACAATCACACCTTTTTTAGAAATTACATGCCCAAGAAAGGACACCTTAGGTAACCAAAATTCACACTTGGAGAATTTGGCAAACCACTTTTGACGACGAAGTACGCTCAAAATGGTCCTTAGATGAATAACATGCTCTTCTTCGGTCTTGGAGAAAATAAGGATGTCGTCAATGAACACCACTACACACTTATCAAGATACTCACTACATGTGCGGTTCATTTGATCCATGAAAATAGCGGGAGCATTAGTCAATCCAAATGGCATTACCTTGAACTCATAATGACCATACCTTTTTCTAAAAGCGGTCTTCGGAATATCAACATCTCGAACGGGAATTTGGTGATAACCGGATCTCAAATCAATCTTGGAAAAAGTAGAAGCACCATTTAGTTGATCGAACAAATCTTCAATTCTTGGCAAAGGATACCTATTCTTGAGTGTAATTCGGTTCAACTCACGGTAATCAATACAAAGCCTCATGGAACCATCTTTCTTCTTCACAAATAGAACGGGAGCACCCCAAGGCGAGGCACTTGATCGAATAAAACCCTTCTCAATCATATCATCAAGTTGCTTCCTTAACTCTTTCAATCATACCAGTTACAAGATCAATAGAAAACTCAACATCACGCTTGGGACGAATCCCGGGCAAGTCTTCGGGGAATACATCAATAAATTCACGAACTATAGGCACATCTTCAATATTTGGCAAAGAGGTAGTTGAAGAAGTCACAATACACAAGTACGCTTGGTGACCCTTTCTTACCATACTCACCAATTTCATTACGGAAATCAAAGACACACCCTTTCGGGAACGAGATCCCTTATAGGTTATTCTAACTCCTAAAGGACTCTTTAAATAAATCTTTTGATCTCTACACTCGAACCTAGCATGGTACAATGCTAACCAATCAATACCTAGAATTATATCGAACTCTCCTAGAGGAAACTTAAGGAGATTAGCGGGAAAGATAGTACCCACAATAGATATTGGGACATTAGGATAAAGAGTAGAACAAGAGATAATTTCTCCGGATGGTAAGGACATGGGAGTATCCTCACTAGAAGTAGGCTCGATAGATAATTTATTAGCATAAGTCGAAGACACAAAGGACATAGAAGCACCGGTATCAAATAGAATAAGACACGGTTGCTCTAAGATTGAGAACATACCCGTAATTATCTCCGGATGAGCATCGGCTTCGGCTCGGCTCATAACGAAAATAGAACCCTTAGGTTTGGCAATTGGAGGGGGCAACTTACGATCGGGGCAATCCTCATAACGGTGACCACTCTTTTGGCAAAAGAAGCAACTATAAGGTCGGTTGGAACAAGATACACCGGGGTGGTGTGGAAGTCTACAACGGTTGCAAAAGCGACCTTGAGCTTGAGCTTGAGCATATGGTCTATGAGCCACATTAGAAGTAGCTCGGGGAATCAAAGGAGCGGGAGCTCTTGCATTTGCATTTGAAGGAGTATTGAATCTCCTCTTGTTGGCATAAGAGTTGGAGGACGAAGGAGTAAACGGTCTCTTCCCATAGACATTTGGCCTAGGAGTGAAAGATAGAGAGGGATTATTCAACATAGCTTCATCCTTGATGGCCTTCATGGAGTTCTCGGCCTATAAAGCATCATCATATAAATCCCCAAAGGAAGTAGTATTTCTCCTCACTTTACTTTGAAGTAAAGCACTAAGCTTGTTGCGGTAATAGAAAGCTCGGTCCTCGTCATCTTTGATGAGCCTCGGAGCGAAGTGAGCAAGCTTGTTGAACTCCGTAGTGAAGTCTTGTGCCGATAAGTTACCATGCTTGAAGTCAATAAATTCCTTGAGCCTTTGTTGCTTTAGCTCCTTGGGATAAAATCGACCTTCAACTAGAGCCTTGAAACAAGCCCAATTGAAGTCGTCTTCAAGAGTAGCGGTGGCACTAGTAATCGCCTACCAATTATCTTTTCACGGACTTGGTATAAATCAAATTGCTTCTCCATTTCTCGGAACCATTCCGATAGCTCGGTAGGGTCCGACTCTATACCGTAAGGTATAATATTACTCCTAGCTATTTGACTAGCCACCCAAGCGTAGCCTCCTTGGTGGTTACCTTCTCTTCGAGGGGGAACTTGGTTGGCTTGAGCAATAGCCGCATCTTGTTGATTCTTCAACACTTGCGTAAGAGCTTCTAGCATAACGTTCTCTACTACTCGAGGTCTAACCATCTTCATAAGAAACAAAAACAAAACAAGTTAATCCTAACACTTAGCATAAACAAATAGACTACCAAGTAAAATACTTAACTTCTACCCATCTCTCATTTATTATTTCAAGGTCAAGTAGTTTAAGTTTAGGGTTGACGTGTGTGCGTCGGGAGCGATAAGACTCTGATACCAACTGTGACAACCCTCGCGAATGCGAAAATAAAACATAACAAGCATGTGATTTATATAGCTGAAAATACGGTGTTTTTAAAACTTTTTACATGCAAGATAGAAATACGAGGAATGTCAAATAAATACAAACTAAAATAGAATAAACAACAAAGAGACGTAGTCTCTCAAAATGTTATCCAATATCAAAGTGATTAGTAAACTAGCTAAACAACGTCTAGAGGTGAATCATCCAGGCCAACGCCCGCTAGCTCACACCCGAACCCAAAATACCACAAGCAAAAAGCCATCTAATCAAGCAACCTGTTCATCCATGAAAAACATGAACGCCACAGTCAGTGGGGAGTAACTCTGGGTTCTCCCAGCCATATCACATTAAACGTACAAAAAAAGAAATACAAAAGTAAAAGCATGCATATATAAATGTACATGTGAAGTACTAGAAGGATAAATAGGCAATTCAATATATAAAGATATCGATACATGAAGTACAAAACCGTAACCATCATATTATAGAAAGACTCAGGGAAGACACCCTTAGGCAACTACATACTCGCTAGGGCTTGAATCTCACCGTTAGCGGCATATACTTGATAAGATAGAACTCTACATATGAACTGTACGCATCTGATTAGAAATAGACTCGGGGATGACACTCTTTGGCAACCATACACTCACTAGGGCTTGCATCTCACCGTTAGCGGCATAAGTTTGATAAGATTGAGACTCGACAACCAAACCATGCCAAATCATGCGAAGATCACGAATAAACCAATCATATAATCATCCAACCAAACGTACAATACGTTGACGACATCTCTCACGGTAAATGACACGCACTAGCACCGTGTCCCTGCGAGTATGATTAGAAGGCATCCACGGGATAAAACATTGCCCTGAACGCATACACGATGCTATATTTCGTATATGTAGACTAATTTCCTCCTGGTGGACGACGATCTAAATACCCGGTCCTAGTCTAAACCTAGCCAGACTATCGGAATAAACGATTTTCCGATTCGACAAGCGATGACATTTCGCATCCAAGTCTCGGTCAATCATTGACGCCGAGTACCCCAAATTCGGTCAACCTTCACGAAAGAGGCGGAAAAGAGCACATGCCTCATAACAAGTGGTACGCTACATGCAATGACACCACCTCGCAAGTATACAACATTTAACGACCGGGTCGATCAACGTAAAGCGTTCGCCTCACAAAAACGTCGTCATATGCCCACTAACACATGCAATCAAGCAGTAAGGATACGCTCCCCATTCCGACATTCCAGCCTTACGAAAGTGGAGGTAGCCAAGGGAATGATAGTACAAAGCACATAGAAAATTAGTGCTCAAACCGTAACATTTGTAAAACCGACTCAAAGTAGGACATATCAAAGACCGTCACAAAACATGCGATACAAGCGAAGGGATTATCATATATTCGAAACATTAATATTTAAAGTCAACTTTTAGAGTCAACCCCGGAAGTCAACAAAAGTCAAAGTCAAACCCAAGAGTTGTAACACCCGGAAATGTACCCTATTTTTCTAGTAGAAATATTTTACGAAATCTTTTCAGCGAATTTTAGTTTTAATCGTAAATTTAATTTTTCGAGTCGAATTTACAATTTTCGAGTTCGTATTTGGAATTTCCGCGAGTTTTCAAGTAAAACCCGTCTTGAGTCGTCTTTGACTTTCCTTGACTTTTAAGTCGTCTTTGACTTTTCTTGACTTTTAAGTCGTCTTTGACTTTTCGTGACTTTTAAGTCGTCTTTGACCTTCCTTGACTTTTAAGTCGTCTTTGACTTTTCTTGACTTTTAAGTCGTCTTTGACTTTTATTGACTTTTTGAGCCGCCTTTGACTTTCGTTGACTTTTCCGACTCACCCTTTACTTATACTCCCTCATACTCTTTTAACCTATTTCATTCAACATAAACCAAAACCCTTACTTCTTCCTTAAGCAAATATCAAACCCTTGCCTCCATAGCTTTTTCGATCTTTGAATCATCCTTGCTTATTCGTTACTTGCTAGAATTCACGTAACTTCGTCTTATTCTTCTCCTCTTACCTTCCTCTATCCGTATTAGTAATAAAATTACCGTCTTTCTCGCTTTTTAAATTATCCGTCTTTCTCAAGGTGAAATATATTCATCTTTTATTACCTAATTGTAGGTGGAGATATTAGGGGAAGGCTAGTAATCGATAGTTTTTAAAGACGCGTAAAGGTAAACGGTGAGTGGGTGAAGGCATTACTCGATATCATTTTACGTGTTGTACATGCTTTCTATGTAGGTTCGTATTTAGAATACGATAGAAAGCTTAGGATTCCTGTTATGGCTGATGATTGTGTTATTGAGATTGTTGAGGTGAAATATTGATTGTGATAAGTTATTAGAAATGAATTATGAGAATTGGAAATAAAAGGATTTGAATTTATGTTAAAGGTTCTCGGGTGACTTGGTCACACATCTCACGGTCATGAAATACAAGTCACGGTCGTGACTTGTGCAGTTTCACTGCACTGACCCCTTTTTGTAAAATAATCATATCTCCTTCGTTACTTGCTTGTTTTGGCCTTGTGACCATTCGTTGGAACCATAACAGGATAAGCTATCACCTCGACTTAGAATTTCTGTATTTACAAGTCTAGAGCTCTAGTTATGACAGTTTGAAGCGAACCCTTGTTTTAGTTAGTTTCCAAACTTGTTGTTTTGGAGAGGTAACTATGTTTCTTATTCATTATGCTTCATAAACTTGTTCTAATGCTTATGTATCATGTATTGATCCATGTTTATCATATTTACATTTATATAATGCCATATTCTCATGTTTTGTGACGGTTTGTGATATGTTCCCCTTTGAGTCGGTTTTTACAAATGATACGGTTTGAGCACTATTTTGTCTTGGCTTTGTACTCTCATTCCCGGCTACCTTACGTTCGTAAAAGGCTTGGAATGTCGGAACGGAGAGGTATCATAATGCTTAATGAATGTAGTTAGTGCGGAGCAGACGACGACGTTGTTGGGAGGTTGAACGAATGCGTTGGTCGACCGGCCGTAAAATGTTGTGTACTTGCGAGGTGGTGTTATTTGCATGTAGCGTACCGCTTGTTATGAGGCTTGAGCTCTTTTCCGCCTCTTTCGTGAATTGATCTACCGAATTTGGGGTACTCGGCATATATATTGTAAAACCGAGTCTTGGATGCGAAACGCTTTATCGCATGTCGAATCGGAACACGTTTATTCCGAGATCCTGGCCAGGTTTAGACTAGGACCGGATATTTATTTTCGTCGTGCTACCAGGAGGAAATTAGTCTACATATGCGAAATGCTTTATCGTGTATGAGTTCAGGGAAATGCTTTATCCCGTGGATGCCTGTTAATCATACTTGCCATGTACACGGTGCTAGTGCGTTTCATTTACCGTGAGAGATGTCGTGGTGTCGTCTTTGAATGCGTGATTTCATGACATTATTCATGGTCATTGCATGATTGGACACCGTCTATGTCTTGGTTTGTGAATGGATGATAATATGTTGGATTTACTATGATCATCACATGACTTGACTTGGTTTGTCTGTTGAGTCTCAATCTTATCAATCTTATACGACTAACGGTGAGATGTAGGCCCTAGTAAGCGTATTCGGTTGCCTAAGAGTGTCTTCCCCGAGTCTTTGAATAACATGATGGGTTCGGATTTGATTTCCACATGATCTTATCATTATTTATCCAATTGCCTATCTATTCTTATCGTATCTCACATGTATATCTATATATGCATGATTTTACTTTTGTATTCCCTTATATGTACGTTTAATGTGATATGGCTGGGAGAACCCGGAGTTACTCCCCACTGATTGTGGCGTTCATGTTTTTCATGAATGAACAGGTTGCTTGCATGGATGGCTTTTTGCTTATGCTATTTTGGGTTCGGGTGTGAGCTAGCGGGCGTTGTCCCTGGATGAAACACCTCTAGACGTTGTTTAGCTCGTTGCTAATTACTTTGTCTTTTGTTAACACTTTGAGAGACTACGTCTCTTGTGGTATTTTTATTTAGTTTGTAATATTTTGACACTCCTCGTATTTTTCTATCTTGCATGTATAAAGGTTTTTAAAATACCGTATTTTCCGCTATTAAATTCACATGCTTGTATGTTTTTATTTTCCGCATTCGCGAGGGTTGTCATAGTTGGTATCAGAGCTTTATCGCTCCCGACGCACACACGTGAACCCTAAACTTAAACTACTTGACCTTGAAATAATAAATGAGAGATGGGTAGACTTAAGGACCTAAGGTGATAGTCTTTGGTGTACTGGATGTTTGTTAGGTTCTAACTTGTTTGTTGATTGTGTTGAGTGATGTTATGTTTGTTTGTATCTACCGTCTTAAGGTGGATCTTTGTGTTACCTAGAAGAAGTATACTCTACCAAAAATTTGAAGATTTACAAGCCTAATTGAAGTGTATTTCTTCTTCATCTATGTATTCTCTCGTCCTTATTGTTTTATGCTCTCTTCCTTCTATCTAAATGCTTCTTCATCATCTAACTTCTTTTCCCCTTGGAAATTACTCTTGTTACTTTCCTCCTCTTTATCAATTTGTACCATCAACTTCCTTATGTGACCTTTTGTGGACACCTTACCATTTTTGTTTGTGGCATATCGTACTTGGTCGGAAGAACTTTGAATTTTGTGGAATATTAGTGTTTGTTAGAATGAATTTTGTGATTTGAAGAAAATGGTGTAGATCTAAATTCACCCTATATTGATGATTGGTTGTAACTCTAAGGAAAGGTAGTAAGATAAGTTTGATGATTTTAATGCTTGATGCTTGTCATGACTAATATGTGGATAGTTCATGATATTTGATGGTGTAAGGTTGAATGAATTGGCTATGACTTCTTAACTCATTAGTAATTTAGTCTTTTGGACTTAGAAGTTTAGTATTGGTTTAAAGACCATGCTTATCATATGTCTATTTGGTGTAAATAAGAAGTTTTGAATGATATCTTGAGGTGCGAAATACTTTTGAGGTTAAGTGACGTCTTGTGGTTTCCTTTTGTGTGTTTGTGAGTATAGGCTTGGTGGAAAAGCTTTTGGCTATAGTTCTTGGATTTAAATATATGATCTTACCTTATGGTATCGGGGACTTGTTTGAAGTAGTAAGGTTTCGTTGTAAGTTGAACCATATTACTTGAGGATTATAGATATAAGCGAGGTTCGATGATGTAATCTATGATGGAAATACCTTGGGATGTTAATGATGATGTTTGGCTTGATGTTGTACTTTGATAATAATGAACTCGTGCGCTATGGACTTGAAAATGACCGAGTATAAGAGAGTATTTGTTAGTCCTTCAATTAAAGAAACCTTGAGGTTGTGTTGATTATTTGAGCTAAAGGAATGTTATTATACTTGAGTTACAATTCCGCAATTGGGAATCCGTGTGATATGAAAGGATGGATAAATTGGGTTGGAGTCGATTTATCAAATCTAGGTGTACCTTACTTTGATGATTGTACGTGGTATGATGGTCCCTTGTAAGAGGCCTTTGTAAAGGAATAATTAAGTTGTTTTACTATCGCCTTAAGTTTGAAAGGAGAAACTTTGTGGATTAAATCTTAAACCTTTACCCGTGCCATCATTCCTTTCATTTCCATTCTTGAATGTTTTTGTCAAGATTGATCTTTAAGAAATTACAAGCTCGTACTTTCTTTCTTACTCAGATATCTTCATAACTCTACTATCTGCTTTGTCTCTTCCTCAACCTCGTTTTCCTTTTTCGCCTTCGCCTTTTTCATATTATCGTAGTCTTTAGTGACGCTTCCTAATGTTCCTTTAATCATGTTCTTTTATCCCTACTCTCTTGAGAGGTAATTTTTCTTATTAGCTAACGTAAGGATTAGTAGGTGTGTTTTGAAGAAGATTCAAATAAGGTACCTACCCGTCCTATTGAGCTAGTTTCATGTTTAGATGATTATAAGGAATTGAGGATAAGCTTAGGATGAAACTCTCCTAGTGGTTTTAGACTATGAAAGCTTAATGTTGCAATATCGTTTTGAGGATCAAAATAAGCATAATGATAATTGGTAGTTGTGGTTAAGAATTTTTGTGATTCTTTAAGTGTTACTTGGGAAATTGTGGTCTTTAAATGTTGGACCCTAACGGGAATAATTACCTTGTGAACTTTGGATTGGATGACCAAGCTTGAGGAATATTGTCATAAGCGAAAACCGATGTATTGAGAGTTTGAAGGAGCTAAATAAATTGATTTACGGTCGCATTGCCCTATGATTGGCAAAAGTTAAGTGAAATGAGATTGTTGACTAATCTCTTTTGAGGTTTGTGTTTTAACTTTTGAAGATGAGAAGGTTCATTGTTAATAACTTAGGGTAATGAGTTTTGGAATAAATTGGATCAAAGGATTTCATAGTAAGCCTCTTTTACCTTGTGGTTGTTAGCGATCATGTTTCCCTAGATATAAATATTTTGTTGGTGGTTTCTAATAAGAGTTTTGATGGAGCTAAGAAGATTAGAGTACGCAATGAATTTTTCATGTGGGTGGTTAGTTGTGGAGTCTACCGTGCCGATGGACCTCAGTAGATTCTAATTGGATTTGAATAATTGGGATTTGTTACTCGAAGTTTCATGATTATGAAGTATTTTTGTAGGAATTCTGATGATTGAAAATGATGAGTTGCAAATTGGGTAAATTGCATTCTCTTGAGGATTAGAGTATCAGTAGAGTTAGTACTATCGAGTTCTTGTAGATCTTCGTGCCGACTTCATCGTGATTCTTCATATCCCTAGGAGTTCGATTTGTTTCGTTTTTGCGTGTTTTGTATATATTTTGTTATCGTGATTTGTGAACTTGATGTTCGAGTCGCTCTATGTACGTGTAATGTGTTCTTATTTTGATTTTAACTTTGAGAAAACCTTCAAATTTTCATGTTATATTTCTAATTTAACGTTTCAAAGAAGTCTAAAGATGGATTTTGTACTCTCTTTTTGGAGAAAATAGATTTCTTTCGCTTTTATATTTGGATTTTGCGTTGGGTTGGATGTTTGCACTTGTTATTGGAGACGTCTGATAACTAGTCCTGCACTGACTAACGTTGTTTTGAATTTCAATTTCACTATTTCGGCTTTAATTTGATTTGGATAATTTGAGTTCTCGTTCGCGACGGGCACTCTTGAGATCCGTAAGTAAAGTTTCACACTTATGAAAATTCTCCTTAAAACGTTTTCGAGATGAACCTCGTTTCATAAATGTTTCCCTTATAAAAGTTTTCGTATTAATTTTGAAAACCGATTCTTGTCCTTGATACTTTTATTTTCTACTCTCAAGTTTCGAGGACGAAACTTTTTAAAAGGTGGGGTGATTGTAACACCCGGAAATGTACCCTATTTTTCTAGTAAAAAATTTTTTACGGATACTTTTCAACAAATTTAAGTTTTAATATAGAATTTTATGTTCCGAGTCGAATTTAGACTTTCCGAGTTCGTATTTGGAATTTCCGCGAGATTCCATGAGAATCCCGTCTTAAGGCGTCTTTGACTTTTCTTGACTTTTGAGTCGTCTTTGACTTTTATTGACTTTTGAGTCGTCTTTGACTTGTCTTGACTTTTGAGTCGTCTTTGACTTTTATTGACTTTTGAGTCGTCTTTGACTTTTCTTGACTTTTGAGTCGTCTTTGACTTTTATTGACTTTTGAGTCGTCTTTGACTTTTCTTGACTTTTGAGTCGTCTTTGACTTTTCTTGAGTTTTGAGCCGTCTTTGACTTTTGTTCACTTTTTCCTTATAAATATCATACTACCATTTAATCTATTTTTCATTCACAAACACAACACATTACTTCATCACTAAGAAACCCAAACCAAAACCCTTGCCTCCATACACTTTCCTATCTTTGAATCACCGTATCTCCTTCGTTTCTTATTGGAATTCACGTAAGTTCGTCTTATTCTTCCCCTTTTAGCTTCCTCTATCCGTATTGGTAATAAAATTACCGTCTTTCTCGCTTTTTAAATTATCCGTCTTTCTCAAGGTGAATGATATTCGTCTTTTATTATCTAATTGTATATAGGTGGAGACTAGGAAGGTTTAGAATCGATTAAAGACGCGTAAAGGTAACAGTGAAGGGTTACTCGGTATCATTTACGTGTTTTGCATGCTTTATATGATTAGAAATCGTATTTAGAATAAGATTAGAAGCTTAGGGATCATGTTATGATTTATGATTGTTGTTATTTGATGATTGTTGATGATGAATATTGATTGTTGATAATTATTAGAACTGAATTTGGAGAATTGAAAATGATGGAACTTGTGTATGTTGTTCTCGGGTAGGAAGTAGTCCTGGCCGAAGGGCCGGCTGCCGGTTCAGTGCCCGGCTGGTTCAGTGCCCGGCTGAGAATTCACTGCACCGACCCTTTTTCGTAGAATGATCATATCTCCTTCGTTACTTGCTTGTTTTGGGCTTGTGACCACTTGTTGGAACCGTAAGAAGATAAGCTATCACCTCGATTTAGAATTTCTGCATTCCCATATTTAGAACTCTAGTTATGACCGTTTTAAGTGGACCCTTGTTTTCGTTAGTTTCCAAACTTGCGTTTTGTGTGTAGTTGTGCTCCGAGCCGGGGTACCGGCCATCTCCCTCCACACCGGCCTGGAACACGGCTGTATTTTTCTTATAAAATCTCTAAAACTCGTAATTCATATTAGTTCGCATGATTCGTTTATCGTATAATTTTACGTAGTGACTTATAATATTCATGTTTTGGATATATGATATTTCTTTCGCTTGTATCACATGTTTTGTGACGGTTTTTGCTATGTCCCCACTTTGAGTCGTTTTTACAAATTATACGGTTTTTGAGCACGTTTTTTTGTCTTGTGTTTGGTACTCTCATTCCCCTTTGCTACCTTCCCGTTCGTAAGGCTGGAATGTCGGAACGGAGAGGTATCCTACTGCTTAAATGCATGTGTTAGTGGGCATACAACGACGTTGTTGGGAGTTGAACGTTATGCGTTGATCGACCCGGCCGTCAAATGTTGTGTACTTGCGAGGTGGTGTTATTTGCATGTAGCGTATCGCTTGTTATGAGGCTTGAGCTCTTTTCCGCCTCTTTCGTGAATTGATCTACCGAATTTGGGGTACTCGGCGTCTTGTGTAAGACCGAGTCTTGGATGCGAAACGTTTATCGCATGTCGAACCGGAAAATGTGATTTCGGGATTCTGGCCAGATTTAGACTAGGACCGGATATTTATATCGTCGTTCTACAGGAGGAAATTAGTCTACATATACGAAATGTTGATCGTGTATGAGTTCAGGGAAATGTTTATCTCGTGGATGCCTTTTAATCATACTTGCCATGTACACGATGCTAGTGCGTTTCCTTTACCGTGAGAGTTGTCGTCTTGTGTCGTCTTTGAATGCGTGATTTCATGATATTATTCATGGTCATTGCATGATTGGACACCGTCAATGTCTTGGTTCGTGAATGGATGATAATATGTTGGATTTATTGTGGTCATCGCATGACTTGACTTGGTTTGTCTGTCGAGTCTCAATCTAATCAATCTTATACCCCTAACGGTGAGATGCAAGCCCTAGTGAGCATATTCGGTTGCCTAAGAGTGTCTTCCCCGAGTATTTGAATAACATGATGGTTTCAGATTTGATTTCCACATGATCTTATCATTATTTATCGAATTGCCTATCTATTCTTATCGTATCTCACATGTATATCTATATATGCATGATTTTACTTTTGTATTTCCTTATATGTACGTTTAAGGTGATATGGCTGGGAGAACCCGGAGTTACTCCCCACTGATTGTGGCGTTCATGTTTTTCATGAATGAACAGGTTGCTTGCATGGATGGCTTTTTGCTTATGCTATTTTGGGTTCGGGTGTGAGCTAGCGGGCGTTGTCCCTGGATGAAACACCTCTAGACGTTGTTTAGCTAGTTGCTAATTACTTTGTCTTTTGTTAACACTTTGAGAGACTACGTCTCTTGTGGTATTTTTATTTAGTTTGTAATATTTTGACACTCCTCGTATTTTTCTATCTTGCATGTATAAAGGTTTTTAAAATACCGTATTTTCCGCTATATAATTCACATGCTTGTATGTTTTATATTTCCGCATTCGCGAGGGTTGTCACAATGGTAGCACAAGAATTTCCCAAGGCAGAACACAGACATTTTGACAGACATATCTTTGCAAACTGGCACAAGTCTTACAAGGGAGATGAAATGAAAATGTGCTTCTGGAATTGTGTCAAGGCATACAACCAAGCTGATTTTGATAAAGCATTAAGTGCAATGAGAGAGGTTGATCACAAGGCAGCTGAAGCATTCTTAGCTTGTAATTCCAGCCTATTTTGTAGAGCATTCATGAGTAGTAGGTCCAAGACTGACGTCATTGTCAATAATATGGCAGAAACTTTTAATGCCTATATCATTGAAGCAAGAGCCAAACATTTGATATATATGCTGGAAGACATTAGGACTGCTATAATGACCAGGTTGGTCTTGAAGAAAGCAGAAATGGAGAAGAAGCAATTGACAATATGTCCTAGAGTTCAGGCTAGATTAGAAGAAGAGAAGGATAAAGCAGCTGATTACCATGTTTTACCATCAACCACCACCTTATTTCAAGTGAAACAAGGGATAGATGAGGTAACTATTGACTTGGTTGCTAGGACATGTACTTGAAAAAAAATGGGACTTGACTGGTATCCCATGTAGTCATGCTGTTGCTGCAATATTCAATGTCCATGCTCAGGATGAAGATTATGTGGATAACATGTGTAAGAAAGAAACTTATTTAAGGGCTTATAATGGCTCAATTGCCCCATGTCCTGGACAAAGACACTGGCCAAAGATTGACATGTCTCTTAATCCCCCCCCCCCCCCCCCCCCCCCCCCCCAATAAAAGTTCGACCTGGTAGGCCAAGGAAGAAGAGAAGAAGGGATCCACATGAGGATCCCAAAAGAAAGGACAAACTAACCAAGCATGGGTTAGAAATCACATGCTTAATTTGCAAGTCCAAGACCCATAACAAAAGAATATGTCTTGATAAGGACAAAGCAGTGGAACCAGCAGCAAAGAGAAGCAGAGGGAGGCCAAGGAACAACAGTTCAGAGAGGGAACAAGTGCCTACAACAACTACCCCTCACCATGCTGCAACTGCACAGCCTAGTAGAATTGGTAGAGGTGGAAGAATGATTAGAACAGGAAGAGGTGGCTCAAGGGGTGGAGGAAGAGGGACAAACAGAGGAAGGGGTGGAAGAGGAAGGGTGAGCACAATACTTATCTATGAATGGACTTGCTTTCTTCTAGTGAGTTCATATACATAATGATTTATTTGATTTCATATACAGGTACCTCAAGGACTTGGTGTTTTATTTGATGCCAATGGGAATGTATACACTAATGTACCAGGAAATGCTAGAGGACCAATTAACATCGGTACACTAGAAGGGCCAACTACTCAGCCAACACAAGAATCCATAAACCACCCATGAGAAGGCAGTAGAAGCTATAAATGGAATGAACGACCAACTGCTATTTTCTTATTTTTGAGCACTTTATGTGTAATATTTTGTAGTCCTTGAATTTGGGTAATACCTGTTATTTTAGAACAATTGTAATGCATTAGGCAGACATGGAGATGCATATTATGTGTAATCACAAACAAGTACTTCCTTTTGTTTTGGATTCAACATGATTTTCCGTTCATTAATTTCAGAAATGGTTTCATACATTATCCTTACATATGTGATACATCAAACACCCTTATTCAACATACACCAAAATGCAAAAACAACCCAGGAAATCAACAATGTAACTAACATTAATTTCTCGTTTTTCATATGCTTTCTAATTTCAGAATTTAATTCAACAATAACCATCTTTAACTTTTCATTCTTCATCTTCAAATTCTTCATTTTCTCCACCAAGATGTTCTTCTCTAAGTCTTCACTTTCACTCAAGGGGACAGCCACTTGGAAAAATCCGCAACCATTATGCTTCAATTAAATCAAAGATTAAGTAAGAAATAGGACAATAATTCAATTAACATAAAAGATTAACATAAAGGTAACTAAATCAATTAACATAAAATATTAACATACCGGTCAAAGAGAACACCCATAAATCTTTTTCCCTACATGTTCTCCCTTTTTCGCTACCCTCAACACTGCTCCGATATTATGTTTGCATAAAACCGAGTTTTCAAGCTTCGAACTCCATGAATTAGACGAGGACGCATAAGAATTTTTCCCCATTAGAAGAAACAAGAGAGCACAAAAATAACAGAGAAGGAAGAAGAGAGCACAAAAAGGAGGAGAAAAGAAGGAACAAAGAAAAAGGAAAAAAAAAAGTGAGAAAGGGTAGATGACAGTTGTATTGATGAAGGAGGAAGATGAACAAAAACAACAAAAGAGAACATATATATAAGAAGATAAAGGTTACCTAGTGTAACCGGTTAAAAATTTAAGTGAGTTTGGTCTGGGAAGGTGGGGGGTATAGGATGGATTTAATTAGAATAATTGATAGGATAGAGTAATTTAGGAAGGGTAGCAATAGGATGGATTATTCCTGTGAAATATTCATATTATATATATATATATATATATATATATATATATATATATATATATATATATATATATATATATATTATAATAAGTTCATTACACACATCATACGGCGCCACGCACACAAAAACGGCGTCAAATTAAAACAACCAAACAACAATATCAATTGGCTCAGCCTCTACTAGAGCATATATGCATTAATAACCGTCCCTTTTGGTACTGCTCTACATGTGTACTTGAATGAAGTCGACCCCATTATTTAATTTAGGAAACGGTGACGGTTATGCATGTGGGGTAAAGCGAGCCATCTATATATATAGCTAGATATGGCCCAGGCTGGTGGTCCGTGGTCTCAATCCAATCATTTCGCCCAAATCCAATCATTTCACCGGGCCGTGATCTCAATCCCATCATTTCGCCCAAATTCAGTGGATGTGGCGTTGCCTTAGCTTGTGTCTATATATACATCCAGTCAATCACATAGCTATTTTCATAAACTTCAAATAAGTATTCATCTCATCCTTAAGATTAACACCATACCTAGCCGGGTCAATCACATTCTTCACCCCAAGAAGTCGAGAAATCCACATCCCAAAAGAAAGGTCCAAAGTCGTGTAGACTTTGTCCTCTGTCACTAAGACACGCGTTTGGAAAATACGGGAAAATACAAGAAAACCAAATTTACCTTTTCACCCTCAAGGCACTTCTTGACTATCATCATCTCATAACAACTCACTTTATCACAACCAGCCCGACGAGGAACCACCGTGTTCCACAAAAAGTTAAACAAATATTTCAATTTTGGTGAGAAATTTTCGGCCAACACACAACTCGAGAGACTAGCATTCTCATCGAAATACTTTTTGACCGCCACCTTTGCCGAATCAGATAACTCGTCCCATCCCGTACTCGGATTTGTTTTGGCCCCATCATCAGGAACCGAAAACAGAGTACAAAAATCATCAATGGAGACGGAAATCTCATGGCCATTAACTGTAGCATGCATAGTTCAAGACTTTAAAGAGACGGAAGCGTAAAATTAAATTACCTCAATAGGATAGATAGGACACAAAAACCGAGATATGTCCTCCCATTCTTGAAATTTCTAGAAATTAATGAAAAACTTCAAAGCGGAATACTTGTCACACCAATCTTTCGGAAAGCTTCTACCACCGTGAATATTGTATTTAGCAACCCGATTAATTAATTTTCGCTCCTCCTTTGTTAACCTTAATTTATCGAGCCTGGATGTCGTAGCTCGCGGCATAAATTCGCGAAACAGAGGCCTATTTGCGCCATCTGTAACCGAGACACCGTCTCGATTTTCAAAATCAGATGGTAACTTGTTCTTACCCAAGTTAAGTCGACGCCTTTTATAACCGTCGAGAACCGTGCTGGACTCGGTTTGAGTCGAAACAAGGGATTTTGGGTTTGGTGTAGGTGTAGGTGAAGGATTAGGATTGGAAGACATGCAAGGTGTTGAGGTATTAGTTTTGTGTGATTTGGGCGTGTTTTTGGTAGTCTTGAAAGCCATTGTTCTTGTTTTCCGTTTTTTTTAAAGGTTGAAGATGATGGTGATGTGTGATGATGTATGGTGATGTGTATATAGGTGGAGTGTCAGGTTTTGTTTGTGTGTAGGCTACACGTGATAGTCGTTCTTTCCTCTCTCTCTTTTTTTTTGTTATTGAATTTGAGTAAGATAGGAAAGGAATATAGGGTAAATCTTTGTGATATGGTTAAGATAGGATTTGGAAAGTGGAAAATATATGGTAGGATAAAAAAATTTGGGAGTTTCGGTCAAAGGTAAACGTTTGGGTAGAATTTTTGGTCAATTGGGAAGGTGAATAAGATTGATTTTTTCAAATATGTGGTCCATAATTCAATATTCATGTAATACTTAATTATGCAGGATATTTACGTAAAATATATGATATTACACACAAATAAACTTGCAACAGAACATACGGACACAGCCATACAATATTGTCTTAATCTAACCAGTCATGCAGGTTCATAAAATAAATATAACGAATTTAATTGTTACTGATTAAACCAATTTCCAACCGCAAAATCTCCAAACGTATTCTAGGTAACGCCTTTGTTAGAATGTCAGTCCATTGATTTTCAGTACTACAAAATTCTAGCTTAATGTTGCCTTTTTCTACATGGTCGTGTAAGAAATACTGTCTAATGTCTATATGTTTAGTACGAGAATGATGAGCAGGATTCTTAGAAATAATAATAGCACTCGTATTATCACAAAATATAGGCATAAAACATTCATTTACACCATAATCACATAGTTGTTACTCTAACCAAAGTAGCTAAGAACATACTAGTCCGGCGGCAGCTATATACTCGGGTTTAGCAGTAGACAACGCAACAAAATTTTGCATCTTTGAACCACAAGTTATATTGCATGGTCCAATAAACGTAGCAAATCGAGAGGTAATTTTTCTATTTAAAGAACATCCTGCATAATCTGCATCTGAATATCCTACTAGGTCAAAATTACACTGAAATGGATACCATAAGTATAAATTAGATGTACCAATTAAATATCTGCATCTGCATCTGAATATCATATGTGACTCTTTAGGGAACAATTGAAATCGAGCACAGACACATACACTAAACATAATATCAGGTATACTCGTAGTTAAATATATAAAGAACCAATCTTACATCGATATGTTGTCTGATCGACACACTTATCATGTTCATCTAAGGTTAACTTTTTATCAGTTACCATAGGTGTGTCCATTGGATGAGCGTTTTCCATACCAAGCTTTCTGATTAGCTCCTTGACGTAAGTCTGTTGGTGAATCATTATACGTCTTTTGTGTGCTGAATCTGCAGTCCTAGGAAGAATTTTAATTCTCCCATCATGTTCATTTCAAATTCTGAGGTCATTAGATCTGAACAATACTTGCACAATTTATTTTTAGTAGAACCAAAACTAATATCGTCTACATAAATTTGAGAAACAAGTAAATCTAAACCATCGGATTTTAGAAATAGGGTTTTGTCGACAGATCCTCCTATTAAAATTGTTTTGTAATAAAAATTTAGACAAAATGTCGTACCATGCCCTATGAGCTTTTTTCAAACCATATAATGCTTTATCAAGTTTAAAAACATGGTTTTTAAATTAGGTATTTAAAAATCCGGGAGGTTATTCAGCACACCTCTTCTTCCAAATAACCGTTAAGAAATGCGGTCTTAACGTCAATTTGGTATAATTTCATTGCTTTATGAGCTGCGAAGGCGATAAGAAGACGAATAGCCTCAAATCTTGCTACAGATGCAAAAGGTCTCGTCATAGTCGATCCCTTCATGTTGAGACCAACCGAGCCTTATTGCTAACTAAAACTGCTATATCGTCCAATTTATTTCTGAATACCCATCGAGTAACACTTACAGTTCGATTTTTAGGTCGTGGCACTAGATGCCAAACTCTATTGCGTCTGAACGGTTGAAGCTCTTATTGAATCGCCAAAATCCAGTCTGATTCTGCAAGTTCTTCTTTGATGTTGGTACGCTCTATGGTAGACAAAAAAGAATAGAATGAGCAGAAGTTATTTAACATTCGTCTTGCTTGAAGTCCCTTGTTCAAGCTTCCTAGGATAATTTCCATAGGATGAGAACTCTTATAGTGTCATTTCTTGGAGTTCTGAGGCTCATCATCATCTGATGAACACTCACTTCCCTCAAATGATTTAGAGGCAAGATTGGTTCCCCAGAGCTCGACTCCGGGGTAGTAGCTGAAGTTGATAAAACTTTAGTTACATCATCTTGATATGGGTCCAAAGTTATAGCATCATTAGTTATAACTTTGGTTTCCTTATCCTTGTTTTGAGAGGAGACATTCGTATCATGAAAAATTGTTTCAGCTCTCTTTTCAAGATCATTTACGGATTTATCAAGTTCATGATTGATTCCTTCAATAACTTCTTCATCAATTTCTGGTAAATCATCCCTTGTAAGGCGAAAGTCGAGATCATTCATGTTCTTCATTCTGGTCAACTTGTACAAGCACATTATCTTCATCAAACACAACATGAACACGTTCTTCAATACACAATGTTATTTTATTAAAGACTTTATAACCTTTGCTATGAGTAGAATAACCAACAAACACAGCGTCGTCGCTTCGTGGATCAAACTTGCTTAAGTTACTTTTTCCATTATTATGGACAAATTATTTACTACCAAAGCAACGAAGATGAGCTATATTGGGTTTCCTCCCTCTTAAAAGTTCTTAGGGAGTCTTTTTGAGAATCGGTCTAATCAAAGCTCTACTGTGCACGAAGCATGCAGTACTAATGACTTCAGCCCAAAAGTTTTTAGAAAGGCCACTACACAAAAGCATAGTGCGAGCAATGTCCTCTAATGTTCTATTCATACGTTCAACGACACCATTTTGTTGTGGTGTTCGTGGTGCAGAAAAGTTATGTCCTACACCATTCTCCCTACAATATTCTATAAAGGCTTGATTATCAAGTTATGTGACATGATCAGTACGAATAGAAATTTACTTTTTATCATATTTTTTTTGGGCAAGCTTCATTAATACTAAAAACTCATCGAAAGTTTCATCTTTAGTAAAAAGAAAGATACGCCATACATACCTTGAGTAGTCGTCGACTAGGACAAACATATACCTTGATCCACCACGGCTTATGACTTTCATAGGTCCACACAAATCCATGTGTACCAACTCAAGTGGACGAACTGTCCTTACTACTCGTTTTGGTTTGAATGAAGATCTAACTTGTTTGCATCGGGCACATGAGTCACACATTTTTTCTTGTTCGAATTTGATTGAGGGTAAATCCTCAACTAAATCCCACAATTTGAGTTTCTTTAAAATTGTTGGACTAATGTGTGCAAACCTCTTGTGCCACAAGCACGAATCATCTATTGTAGCTTTCATGCACGTAAGGGAATTGGTAGTGACTGTATTCAATTCAATCATATATACATTCCTCTTACGAAGAGCCTCAAGAAAGATATTACTAGTACCTTCAACTATGATACGACAAACATTTGAATGAAAAACGAATTTGTTTCCTTTGCCACATATTTGAGAGATACTTAGTAGATTTTGTTTAAGACCACTTACTAGATAAATATTATTACTAGTATGTGAAGAATATATACCAATCTTACCTACACCAACTATTTTGCCCTTCTTGCTATCTCCAAACGTATCTTCACCACCGTCAAAGGGCTCTAGTGAAAGAAAAAGATTTTTATTTCCGGTCATGTGTCTCGAACACCCGCTGTTGAGATATTATTGATTATTCTCTTTCAGTATTATCTGCAAGGGAATCAAATACAACTTTTAGGTACCCAAGTTAAGTTGGGTCCTTTAAGGTTAGTGACTCTGTAAATTTTATCCTTCATAACCCATACTTATTTTACAATTATTTTGGTCTTAACATAGGGTTGTCTAGGTTTATTATAGTACATTCAAGGTTTTCTATTGTCGTGATGAACACTAGGTTTGAATGACTGCTTTTGATTCACATTCGCTTTAGATGATGACGGTTTTGATGTCTAATAGAAAGCCATGTCATAAAACCATATGAACTCATTGTTTCTTATTTCTTCATGTTCAGGTTCTGGGTAAGACTTATTAACACTGGACACGTCATGTTCTTTAACAAAATCAGCTTGATTTTTATTATCATTGGCATATTTAACACAATTTTCTTTACCATGACCTGTGTGACCACAATAATTGCATATTAGATATTCTGAAAGATTGACATATTTTCTTCTCCTGAAATCACGATTAGAAGGAGTGGATTTGCACTTATCGTGGTCTCTACGACTATAACATTCATGCCCTAGACTCATCTTCATGTTATTGTTAAATTGTTCGGTAAAGAAGTTTAAGACTTTCTGTCTTCCTTCCCACTTATCATGCACTTTTCGTGCATGTAGGAGCAATTCCTTCAAAGACTAAATTTCTTTTTCACATTTCGAATGGTCTACATTTGAGACTTTGGAGGGATTGTTCTTTTTAAAGTTTTCACGAAAATCATTAAAGCGTTTGTTCAAGATAAACTTGTCCTCATTACGTTGATCTTTGGCTTGAAGATGTTAATGTTGAGTTTTAGTTCTCAAATTATATCTTCATTAGCTATAACTTTAGACTCAATAGTTGCTTTCTCAACATTTGTCATATCTGAAGTTGTAGCTGGAGTAGCTGTTACTTTAGATTTGAGATTTTTGGCATTGGCCTACAGAATTTAGTTTTCCTCAGCAATGTATAAGATTTGTTCCTTAAGGTCTCTTAACTCTAGACTCTAGTCATGACAATAATCTAGGGTTTCATCAAAATACTTAACTAAGGACTTCCTAGATGACTAACCTCTTCTTCATCGTCCGAATCTGAGTTTGATTTACCGACATGGCACATCTCAGTTGAGCAATTACTTTTGCTGTCACTGTCAGAAAATAGGTGAAGACTGACGTTGTTCAGACATAGATTTGAAACTTCTTCTTCCTCTGACACATCGCCTTCTGTGCCGAGATTTGCCCAGCAATAAGCCATCATGACTTGCTTGAATTCCTTCTTGGTTTTGTCTTGTTGATTTTTGTCTTTAATTTTCTTCCACGTGGTTCAATCTTTAATCATATGATCGTTGTCCCCACACTTGAAGCAACCACGATTTGAGAGAGACCCTTTTGACTCAGTTGATTTATTATAACTTTTGTTAGCGTGATTGGTAGGCGTTTTTTACTTGTTTTCGATTGAAGAATTTTTTCGTAAAACGCTTAGCAAATAACACTGTTTCATCCTCACGATCTGAGTCTTGTTTTTTGCTGAACTCAGCTTGTAAGGCAATTTTCTTGCTATTACTAGCATCCGCGTCATCCTCATCAAGGGTAATCTCGTGACACATTAGGGTTCCGTGTAGCTCTTGATAGGATAGATTAGATAGGTCCTTTCACTCCTCTATTACCTTCACCTTAGGTCTCCATTGTTTGGACATACTCCTAAGGATCTTTCTAGCAAATTCCTCGGACTCAAAAGTTCTTCCTAGATTTTTCAATTCATTGACGAAACTAAAGAAGCGAGTTGTCATGCTATGAAGTGTTTTATTTTGCTCCATAGAGAACAATTCGTATTTTCGCAATAGCAATGCGATACGTTGCTTTTTGACAACATTAGTCCCCTCATAGGCTACCTCTAGACCGTCCAATATTTCTTTGGCAGATGAACTAGATGAGAATCGATCAAACTCGGTTGCAATCATGCCGTTTTGCAACAGACTAATAGCTTTGGAGTTTTTCTCATCTTTCTTATAATCCGCCTCAACATAGTCCTTTTCCTTCTTTTCGGTGGAAGTGCCAGTAATAGATCCAAACATGATCTTATTCGGACCATTCCTATTGATTAGCAAGCACTCCCAGTCGTTACCCTTAATGTAATGGGTCATCATATTTTTCCATAAATCATAGTTCTTCCCATTGAATACGAGACACTTTAGGTATTTGGAGTCCATTGAAATAAAAATAAATGCAGCGGAAAATAGATAAACAAAAAAAATAAAAGGATCAGACTCCTTGCTGTAAGGCAATCAAAAGCACGAGGCTCTAATACCAATTCTAGAGTCTATTGATCGAATACGAAAGAGGGGGGGGGGGGTGAATTGAGTATTAAAAACTAGCCCCACTTTTTTCGATTTATATGATGTATAATTAATTAGTTGACTTTATTGAGTAAAATCAACTAATTAATTAATCAATGAATTATGCGAGTAACAAAATAAAGAGGGACATAAGAGATTTTGAAATGCTTCAGTTTCATAAATCGAAACCTACGTCCACTATTCTCGATTAATAATTCTTAGTACATCTCTACGGATTACAAAAATTATCAACCCACTCGTATAATCACCTATGATTATAACTCAGATTGAGTATCGCTAAATACTCTATACTATCTTACGTTAATAATAAACTACAATATAACTCACAAAGATTCTCGTTAAAGAATAAGTAAGATTATGTGATGTAATATTTTCCAACAACGTATTTCAGTCGAGTGATTGACAAACATTGAAGCTTGACTTTTTTTCGAAACAAACAATAAAAATAATAAATATTTTGCTCAAAGTTTGTTTATAATCAATTTGTAAAATTCTCTCAAATGTGTATAAAAGGTCATGTTGAATGTTTGAGACCAACCGAGTGTTTATATATAGTAGAAGCATAGGAGAGGTAAACTCTAAACCCTAAATTTTTCTTTAAGAAAGAGTTTTATCTTTCATCTCAAAATAATTTTGTGAAAGTATGTTGTAAAACCCTAGTTTGATCTGAAGAGTAAAACGTGCCGAAGAGGCCGTTTTCCTCTTCTTCACGCAACCCTAGGTTGTTGTCCATATGCACGCAACCCTAGGAGACATAAACCCTAGGTATTTTCAAACCCTAGGTGACACAACCACTAGTTGGGCTTATTAGGTCAACAACAAAATGAGATAGAATGTATTGGAAACCCTAGGTAGCATGACAACTCATAAGTTGTATCACTAACCATTAGAATATCATAAATACATTATCTATTTAAAACTTTTGATAAATATAAAATTCTCTTTCTCTTTTTAAAAACATTTAAAAGATTTGTTTCCAAAATCATGCATCAATTTCGTCATTCAAAGTTATAGGTAAAATAGCTATAACTTTGAACATAGTATGTAAAGTTATAAGTGAAATAGCAATAACTTTACTACTCAAAAGTCACTCTAATGGAATAGCTACCAGATGATGACCTATACCATCTAATCTTCACAAAGATCTTTAGTATACGAATCAACCCTTCATCGTGATCACATAGACCCCCATCTTGAGTCTTGTGTTATTTGATGTAGATCTTGCTTGAATTGTTTCTTCAATGTTATAACCAAAATAGCTATAACTTTGTATATGAATGTTCAAAGTTATACATCAATCTCCTATAACTTTGTCTTAATGAAATCTTCAAAGTTGAATCTTCTTAAGGTTAAACTTTGATCTCTTTACTTTTAATTGTTGTTAGCTATAATAAGACTTAAGCACACAATTACATGCATATGATATAACAAATAAATCATTACTTGTCAATTAACCAAATTATCAATATAAATACTTGTCATTATCAAAACTATATCATAGGTCTAAAAGATTCAAAGACGAAAACCCGCTAATATTGATTATTAGGGATCTAAGTCAAGAACAAGATGATTTATGAACGAATAAATACGATTTATGTATGAATAAAAATAAATTGAGAAAGGAAAACAAAAGACGTAGAAACCAGAGAAAGAAGGAGAAGAGCAGGATCAGGCAGCCTCTGGAAGAGGCGCAACAGATTCTAAGATTCTTTAAAGCGACGCAGCTGCTGATGCGTTTCTTCTCAACGTCTGATGACTACTAAAAAGGTTTTATGAAAAGGTTTTGACTTTAAATTAGTTTCGGATTTTATTTCTGACATAGACCTTAAATTAAATGAATAATAAAAAATACAAATGAACAAACTAAAAGACGGGATTAAACACCCTCAAACTTACATGTTGACGAAACGAGATAGACTAAAGTTATGTTTTAGTGACAGCTCGACTCGAATGTACGAAAAGTGCCCTCGTTAAAGGATTGAAATTGATTAGGCTGATTAAGGTATAGTTGGTCAAATTGGTTAGTCAAATGCAAACGTGACGGGTACTCAGAAGGATCTGAGCTTACGTGGTCGATTGATCAAGCTCGTAGATGTCGATAGCTTAGAACAAGGTCTAGAATGCAAAGAGAGAGAAGAGAAGGGGCGGAACACGCGCGTGCCTTAAAAGTCAGAACAGACCTCTCCTTTTCTAGCCGAAAATATGAAGAGTTCAAGAAAAAGTCATACTTATCTCGAAAATATTCTGAAAATAGAGAAAACACCTGGGGAAGATTCCCTAGAGGTTTCCTTCCTCGGAAGAAGAATTGTGGTAGATTTATACTTCCCTTTTAAAAGATACGAGATTTATTTTATCAAAAAAATAAATTTTGAAATATTAATAAAATATCCAGAATATTTCCGCGCGTTCTGACTCGGAGTTTTAAAACGGGTTCTAGAAAATGAAGCGGTTTTTGACCCGGACTCCAAATGAACTCTAATGACTGTCAAATCAACCGTATCGGCGCGTAGATGACGACGAAGGGGTAGACACAAGTGTTTGAGCTATCACTTGACGATAAACTTACGAACTGTCATAAATTGTTCCGCGTATCAAACATACGGCCCAATCATCACTGGGTGGTTGGCGGAAGGTGTAGAAACGTGGTATCTACAGTTAGCAAGATGTTATATCAACCATATGTCCAATATGGAACAATATCCACAGCTATCGCTACAAGAGAGCAAGGTACGATTGATATTATTGAAAAAGAACTTGTGTGGTCCCTTGAGATCACAAGCCGAGGGGGTTGTGGTGAAAGTGAAAGACACTTCTTATGAATAAGTAATTAACTCTTTAACTAGTTGTTCTACATCTCGTGCACGCAAACATTTAAAGCAAAGTAGAGAAGGAAAAGTATGTTCCTCACATTGCGTTTGTTCGAAATGGGCACAATTCTTGAGCTAAATGAGTAGAGATGAACATCCTTAAGCTCTAAGTATAGAAGCACTCCTTTGTGATGCACCTATACTATCCCAAAATCACTTCTTATCGTATAATTCTAGATAATATAAGAGGTTCTCTTATGTCATATATGTTATTACTACTACTAGTAATATTATGAGTATATATGTGAGAACTTTGATTTTAAGATACCTTCCTTAAGTTATTATGTTAGAGAGATAAGTTATGTTTTTAACATGAGCATGAATGAATGAATTATATTGAGAACTACTTCTCTTTTCTTTTGCATGGGGGCCGGCGGTATTGGCCATGGGAAGGGGACAAACATGCTTGATGTTCCTCTTTCCCAAATGACTAGGGTAGGCCATAAGTATTAGGTTGTCATAATGTTGTTTGATATCATTAAACAATAAAATAATCACCACCCTAATTCTCCTCACCAAAACTGATCCCTATGAGATGAAATGGACTTCCGTTTTATCTTTTACATTTTGTCATTTGTCATATGTGTGACATGTGACAAGTTGCATGTAATTGTTCTTATAAAAGTATATTTAACTAATTTAAAATAATCTTATACAAATAGATTACACTTAACATTTTAAGTAATAATTTGTAATTACATGTATGTAAAATGGATCATCTCACATATTGTCAATATAATCTACAACTTATTGTAATTACAATTAACCAATCATTTTTATGTCTAATGTTTCATAAACATTATTCAACTTTGGTAATATAACATTTAATTACCAATATGTATCTTATTTAATCATATTACAATAAGATACAATTGTCATATATAATTTGAACTCGTTCAATTAAGGCATTAATTAATCTGTATCACTATACAATTAATTAACTTTCATGATTATGGAATCGTCCTTTCAATGTGACCTCAAGGGATCAACTTATCATCACCGTCATACGACAGTAATTTCAAACTCTAGTAAGCCAATCGTTACCGATTAATGTGGATCAGTTGACTAGAATATTTATCATCCTTTTGTATTTTTGTTATTGAGATTTAATTAAGTGATCGCACTATTGTTGAGGACACTTACTCCAACAATTTCCCACTTGTTCGAAACAACTGTGCATCACCAATTCTCTTGTCCTATTATAATATCTCACTCACTGCAGGGTGTCTTGCAGGTCGTACTTGCAATTGATCATATCATGAGTGGTTTCCTCGATCAGGAGAGTAACTGTCTGACCGGAATTATCTACCATAGATACCTTCTAAGCGTGGCCACGTATTTCCAGTTCATTACTCCTCGAGTGGCCCTGAGATATTAGTTAACCCTGACAAGGGGTTGGACAGTTCCTGTAACACCGGTAATTTTAGCCGTCATAATTTAATAATATTATGTTACTATTAGTTAGTTTAATTTTAGCTTTAAATTATAATTTAGTTTGTTCGGTAAAATCCGTGTCTAATTTATCGAATCCGAGCCCATATTTGGGTTCTACTCGTAATTTCTTTTGGGTGAGACTTCTAATCTTGTATTGGGCTCTTCTATGTTTCCACTCACTCAACTTAGCCCAAATAAAACCAATTTTCCACTCAAAAATCTTAGCACACCATTCTTCTTCATCCTCACCAAATCAAAACCCTAACCCCTCTCTCATCATTATTGAGGCTTCAACCCTTCAATCTTCAAACAACCACAACTCACTCAAATCTCACTCAAATCTCTTCATTTTTAGCTCTTTCTTTCTCTTTTTTTCTTCTCTTTGTAGTAAGGTAATAAAAGTCTTATCTTGCTCACTTTCATTTCTCTATCTTTTGCCAAGATGAAATTGTTCATCTTTTATGTCGAATTTTGTAAGAAGAGACTGTGACACCCTCAAATTTGCGGAAAGAAAAAAAATAATTCAAATACATAAACAAGGGTGTCATAAATAAAAAGGGTCATTACAAAACGGAAATAATATTATACAAAAGAAATATACAAGACGGGAGACATATCTCCCGTATAAATACGGAAATAAAAGAGTGTATAATAATATACAATCTAAGAACCGAATATAGGTCCAAGGTAAATACTTCACTCGCTAGCTCGTCAATGTACCCAAGTATGCATCACAAACCTGCCAACCGCATTAAAGATAAACACGGAAGCCACAGTCAGTGGGGAGTAACTCCGAGTCCTCCCAGCCACGAAATGTCGAGTTTAATGAAACATGAATAACATAAACGCAATGTATATAAAGAATACAAAACCTTAACATATATGATATGCTTTTCATGTTATGAAACATATAACTAACAAATAACCTAGCATGTGAAAGCTATCATGTGAAACCGATAATAAACTATAACTCGAGGTAGGGAAGCTGGTATGCTAGCTCAGAGGGTCCTCTCAGAAACATGGCCGTGATACACTCAAACCCTTAATCAACACGTAAGTTCATTGAATCAGTTAACAATCGGTAATCCAACTCTATCAACCTTAGGCCGGCTTGCATCGCACCATTCTAAAGATTCAAGAATCCTCAAACATAAAGACCAATACTTCTACAAACAAACAGGCATAAGGTTCTTAGGTACAGTCAATAGAAGACTTCTGTAACTCGAGTCCTATACCACAGGTAGGTATACTTAAATATTTAGGCTCAGCGGTCCCTTCTATTAACATGGCCCAATACCAAGCACACATCTAGGCTCAGCGGTTACACCAATAACATGGCCCAGATCCAAAGCACATATCTGAGCTCAGAGGTTCCTCTCAGAAACATGTCCAAGATACGACTCAACCCTAAACCTAGACTGCGCAGACCTAGAGAAATGCGAAGATCCATCGCATCCAAGACCCATGATACCATCACATGAGTACACCCTAAGAAGATCCATCAAAGGGGTTGGCTAGTACTAAAGCTGGCTCCATTTCCCAAAGTGGAAACTATGGCAGCCATGCCCCGACTTGAAGATCCATCAAGCCGGGAACACAAAAGCTATCAAGCGGTGAACATATACTCGTTAAAGATAGTAAGGCCTATCAATGTCATGGTCCAAGATACTCAGTTAGAATTAGAATGGTCAAGACGCCATATACTCATAATTCTCTATGGGTACTTAGTCAACACGACACCAACCATATAATCAAACAGTCACGGGAAAAACTTCCTATCATGTGACTAATTGCATATAAATCACATTCAAATATCATATCGCCTCATATCTACTAAGGCTCATTCATTCATTCATTAAATAAAACCTTAACTGAAGACAAATCCCCGACCCGAGTCCCGCGACGGGTCATCAGTCAAAACGGGGCTGACTAGATCATAGTTTGACCAAACCCGTTTGGTCAAACCGGCTAGAAACAGAGTCTTAGCCCTCGAGGCTTGAACATAAGAATATCATATTCATTTCATGTTATTTCATTCTATTTCTAACATGTGAATTATTAAAATCATACGAAAACCCGTTTAACTTAACGGATATCAATTGAAACTACCATCTCGTATTATAATTTCTAACATGTGAGAAATAGTAATTTTATGAAAAACCTTTTTAATTTAATATTTTACTTATTAATATTTCTCACTTGCTAATTATTACAAAACGCGATAAAAATAACGATAACTCAAAAACCGTCACAAGTCCCAAGGTGGGACCCACGGCTGATTTTGGGCCGAGACACACATGGGCCTGGACGGGGCCCCACGGGCTGGTTTGGGCTGTTTTGGGCCTTTTTATCGACTTTACTAAAAACCGTTGCTAATTATTTCCCGCATGCTTTAACATAATTAAAACCCGTCAAAACAACAACATAACTACCAAGTATCGACACAACCCAAAGACCAAAACCCGGACCCACCATGGACCAACCCAGACCGGGTCTGAACCGGCCTGGACCGGCTGGTTTGATCCGGTTCACAGCCCCTAAACCGCCCCCTAAACAGCCCCAAAACCGGTTCCCACAACAACAAACACAAATTATTTCCAACATGTTTTAATTAATCAACAACCATTTTAACATCCAATTCAACCATCATGCATATTAAAATCATGATTATGAAGAAATCATAAATATATGTCAAGAACACCAACATGTTTATAAATTCATACCACATGATAAAAACGATTTCTTATCATGTTACTAATTAAAAACCGTAAATCATAAACACTAACTAAAGTATGTAACATTGATTCGTCGAGTAACTCGGAATCGTTACCTTAGCTAGAAAAATCAATTAGCACCAAAATAAGAAGTATAAACTAAGAAACCCGTCTTCTAATCTTCCCCTAATATATACGAGTCACCAAACTCGTCTTCAAAATCTTCCCCTATAAGAAAGGACAAGAAAAACATTATTAGAATTAAAACTTGA
Organism: Heliosperma pusillum; assembly: GCA_022085475.1. NCBI lineage: Eukaryota > Viridiplantae > Streptophyta > Magnoliopsida > Caryophyllales > Caryophyllaceae > Heliosperma > Heliosperma pusillum. Next base: position 52,214 of record JAIUZE010070188.1, read on the forward strand.
TTTTCCATAATTAAAGTGTTGAAAACGATTTTGACGGAATTGAAAATAAACCGTACTTGAAGATGGAGAGCGAAGAGGAGATTCTAGAAATATAAGTTATGACGGATTTAATTAAGAAATGAAGGTTTTATGATGATTTTGCTCAAGAACGACGAAGAACGGATGAAGAACGCTCAAGAACAAATGAAGAACGATGAAGAACGATTAATTTGATCTTAATTTGATTTATTGTAAAATGAAAAGTTGTTAGTGAGTATGTTGTGAGTGAGGGCCGTGTAAATATAGAGGAATTAGGAAGTCGGATTTTGAAATTGTTGTTACGGAATTGACTCGCGTTTAATAATTATATTACGGTAATCGATTAAATATAATTAGCTATTAAGTTAATTGAACTAAATATCAAGATATTATGTTATTATAATGAAAAGAAAGGAAAATATCAAGGTGAAAGAGAGGACAAAGGAGACGTGTGAAATGGTGAGAAATCGGGTCTGTTTTTAAGCGATTTGCGGAGTTTAAATTGACAGACCGATAAAGTTACTAATATCTTAGATATTTTTATTAGTTTAATCATATTAATTAAAAGATCTAATATGAGTGGAAAAAAAGTGACATGGCGCGTGTGACTCATGTCAAAGTCGGGTTTCGGGACTTAAGTTGACCCGGGAATAGTTAAATGACGTTCGGTTAAAACCGTAAACGTTATTCTTTAAATTCCGAATAATTCAAAATAATTATATTAAATTATGATAAATCTTAATAAATCTAAATAAAAATAAATCAAAAATATTATTTTTTTAAATAAAATTGCGGTCTTCATACTTATGAGCCGAGTCGGGAAAAGTCAACGGAAAGTCAAAGTTGACTGAAAAGTCAAGAAAAGTCAAAGATGACTTAAAAGTCAAGAAAAGTTTATGACGACTTAAAACTCAAGAAAAGTCAATGACGACTTTAAAAAGTCAAGAAAAAGTCAAAGACGACTTAAAAGTCAAGAAAAGTCAAAAATGACTAAAAACGGTCTTTTCATGAAATCTCTCAGAAATTCCAAATACGAACGCGGAATTTCAAAATACGACTCGGAACAAAAATTTCTATTTTAAAACCTTAAGTCTGCTGAAAAGTGTTAGTAAATATTTTTACTAGAAAAATTGGGTACTTTTCGGGTTGTTACAGCCATGAAATTCAAGAAATTCCAAAGCTCCTCCCCTCTCTTGTAGTAGACACTACCACAACTCATGGAAAGAGCCAATTCTCGTGTCTCAAAATCCATGCTATCAAGTAGAACTTGACCCATGTAATCCCAATCAATGACTTGTCCGAGGGACATGAGATGATCACCATAGTTTAAAAACCGGTTAAGATAGTCATGAAAAGGCTCATCCTTGTGTTGTAGGTATCGGAATCCATAGTTATTCATTATGTAAGGCCAATATTAGATAGTTTCAATACCTGAAAAAGGAACTAAAACTACAAGAAAACCGTGAGAATGGTCTCAAGGAACAAGTGTTCCTCGAGACAAAAGAAAAAAAGATAAAATTCAACAACTAATAGCAAACAAAACCGTGCTCCCGGACAACGACGCCAAAATTTGATAGGCTATCGCACACCTAATCAAAGATAAATACCCTAGATACAAATGAATGTAGTAATAGGGGTCGAACATAAGGAGACGGGAGTTGCTAGCAAGTTGTTATGGAGTGAATTCTATCAAAGTCGATTATCAATTGGTTTGGTTGGGTTTATGAAACAACAATAATATTAAAGGAAGAGTCTAGGGAGTTAGGGTCACACATGCAAATTATGTAAATGCTCGAGTCAAACTAGGAAATTGATAATAACAATAATTGTTTAGGCTAAAGACACCCACCTCTCGATATTAGTGTCAACCATAGATCGGGTCCTAACAAACTCTCGCTATGGCTAGGTCGATCTACTAACACATGCTTAGTCTAATTCAATTCCGTGCCTCTCGACTTATAGAAAGAATTAACAAATTTAATCAAGGATTGTGATCAATAATCAAAGACTAAAAATACAATGCAAGCATGTGATAGAAACAACTATTTGATATCATAACATCTCATTTCAACAATTGCAAAAATTATTTATGCATGGCTTCCGTAATTCCCTAGACAAACTAACTACTCTTGCACAATGACAACTAATCTATTAAAAACTAATAAAGTAAACATGATAACTAACTAATAATGGAAATGACAAAGGAAATAACAAAACAATACAAGAAATAGATATACCTCAACAAAGGAAATGAAACTTGGAATGAAGAACACAATGGAACCAAATAACTTGCAAATGAACTTTTAATATAAATTGAAATACTTAAAGGAATTATTTGTAACAACTAATGAAAACTAAATTATTCTAAACTTAATCTAATGACTAATGACATTGTGTAAAAGAGTATTTTCAGAGTGTATAATGATGTACAAGATATGAAAAAGAATGGTTCAAAGTGTCGAGGTCTCTCTCCTTTAGATAGGGAGAGAGACTTGAAACAGAAATATTCCACAGACCCCAAACCCCGATCGGGGAATGGAAACCCCGATCGGGGTTTCAGTAATCCATGAACAATTGCTTAATTGCTCAATTAAATGCTTGAGAATCTTATGCTATGCCTTTAAGCTTCTTAATTCTCCGGTTAATTCCATTGTTTGGCATCCCATGAGCATCCAAAGAGCATCCCTATGTTGAGTTGTGGACTCCTTAAGTTGGGCTTCGTTTTGGTTTATCATTTGTACACCAAACCATTATACAAATCCTCATGCTTTGGCTTGTCATTTCTCATAGTATCCTTCCATGGTCCATCTTGCTTCCATTTTAGCTTAGTGAACTTTGATGCTTGCTAATGTGGTAGAAAAAAGTTTCTAAATGCTTAGATTCCTACAAAATGTAACAAACACAAGCAATACACCTAGAACACGTAATTAGCTCACAAATATACTAAACAAAGTATAATCATCAAATTAACCGAGCTAAACTAGGGAGTTAAACTATATATAAAATGGACTCATCAATTTGAATTTAATAACTTATGGAATAAGTTAGGTGTGAGGTTTAGAATAATAAGTTTACGATATGCTTAGATTGCCATCAGCTAATAGAACTGATGTTTTTGCGGGTTGCATCAATAGTTGAACTGGGTGACTTGAATCCTATGAAATATGTACATAGCTTAGCGTAGGGCCTCGTATTCGAAATTGGGCGGATTGTATACTAGTTGCAAAGTCTAACACTTTAACCATTAGACCAAATTGTTAGGATGATTATTTTTCTATGTTATATTTTACTCATATTCTTAAAGCTACGTTAGAGAGGCCCCTCGGGTTTTAAGGGTCGGTTCTTGGGCTCCGCCTGAATCGGTCCTTAGCCGCCACTACAAGCAGGTACTAACAAATTAAATATAAGGTGGAGTTGCAGTAATTAAAATTGTGCAAAGTGTTAGCTATTATGTTAATTGCTTTCCTGGCCTTTTTGTATAAATAAGAGGAGGCAATAATGAATCTATAATTAGGGGTGAGCAAAACCGTATATCCGATACGGTTTTCAAAACCGTATCGGATATCCGGTTTTAAAAATTTCAATTTTGAGTATCCTTATCCGATACGGATTTTCCGTATATCCGGAAACCGTATATCCGGTTTTCTGTATATCCGGAAACCGTATATCCGGTATCCGGTTTTTCATTTAATTATTTAAAATTTTATGTCTTATTTTAATTTTTTTGTGATTTTATGATTTTTCTTAATAAGTTAAAAGAGTATCACATATTATAAGAGTAAATAACTTAAAAATGTATAAACGTAATAAGATTGAGTCACGGATATACTCGACGTTAAGTGGTTTTATGATTTTATTTTTATATTTTATATTAAAAATAGGAACCGTATCTGAAACCGTATATCCGGTTTCAAATTTTGCCGATACGTATCGGATACGGTTTTTTATAAACCGTATCGGATATACGGAAATCCGTATAATGGAAACCGTATATCGTATTGGATACGTATAATAAAACCGTATCGTATATTTTTGAGCAGACCTATCTATAATTACATTTTTAATAAGGTCAAAATTTGAGTTATATCTATTTCATTTTGTCTTTGGAGAAAATATTGCCATATTTTTTCATGTTTTCAAAGAGGTGGATCGATATGATACGAATTTCTTGAGGGATTTGTTAGTGTTAGTCAGTTTATTTTTACAGGTGTTCTTTTAAAAGATGTTTGTCTCAGTATTTTATTGTGTTTATTTGATGATGTTCATTCGTCTCATTTTTGTAGAGTTTTTCCTAATATTCTAATTAATTAACTAGAAGCCTTAATTGCTAACTTACAATATTAATTGTATATCAAAATATATCACACTTTGTTTTACTTAATTAACAACTCATGATGTTGGTAAAATTTTGAGGAAGTCTATGGGGTCATGTCATGTCAGACTGTGCAGAGCTTCGTTCTTGAGAGGAACAAACAAATGACATGATGAGATATGTAAACTAAAAACGTTATTAAGTATACACGTGACGATTAATGTTGTAGAATCTATAAATATAATTAAAAGACAAACCGTCGACATATTATTTTCGCCACATCAGAAAACCCCTTCTACCCATACCGCCACGTCATCAACACAAATACAACCTATTTACCCTCCTTTGACGTTTAACTTTGGCTCAAGGAAACAAATGGCCACATTAAACTCTCTTCCTCCCTCTTCATTAAACTCGGGTGCTTCAAATTCAGAACTAACCATAACCCCCATAGTAATAGCAACTATTGCACGCGGACTTTCCGAATTCCAACCAAGGTAAGCTAGCATATATTACAGCCGGTCATTGCCGATCCGCAATTTTGTGTTCCAGAGTATTTTCTAAAAATCCAACCACTAATAGATCTTTTGTATGAAATTGTGTCAGACGGTTTTGTTTTAAGTCCAATATTGAAGATATTCGGCTTTATATATGGGTTTGTGCGATTGCGTATTAAAATTATAATTTCATAATTTAGGAGGGTTGGGATCAAGAAGCATAAGTTAGTATTCGCTTCGCTTCAATAATGTCGTGGGTTTAATGCATAATTCAAACCAGAAAATCAAATATATGCTTTCTATCTTATGATTCCAATATAAATACAAACTTCTTAGATTTTTCTCTGTATTGTGCCCTTGAATGTAGAGAAAATATTTAAAGGTATGATCTCGATCTACGCCTATTCACTTAGTCGATTTTTGCCCCCAAACATATTACTGCATATTTATTTACAATTACTCAAGTTGATTATTCATTTCATGCACTTTGATTATTAGTTGGTAGTTGTAATTTGGGATTATTCCTTCTTCAAGAATTGTTCTTTTAATTTCTACCCTAATTGCATGTCTGCTACTCCGTATCATTATACTCTATTATCTAATTCAATTCCATAACATATTGATATTCATTTCATGATCAAATTGTAGACGCAGTTGTCGCCTTTCGAACAAGCATAGTCACAGTAGCAAAGTCTATATTATAGTAACACAATTGAATACCAACGACAAGGAGCGTGAAAAGTTTGGTATGGATACACAAATTTCATGTTCTATATTATCAAAGGCACACAATATTGAATTGCTGGTCTTATTTTAATGTGAAAAAATAATACTCGATCTAAATTTTCATAAGGCTGGGGTCTGCCATGGAACTTTGAGAATGGATTATCATGAATAATATTGTCATATTGAAGGAGATGCATGGAGAAGTCTCTAACTTTGTGTACCACGGGATATATTCTTACTTATTCATCTTGATGTATTTATCTACTTTATGTTTAATTTTCTTCACGACGACTCCCCACCGTTAAGGCTCAAGACTACTTATCCTACTGTTGTTCACAAGATCTTTCAATACGAGTACGGGGTTATAATGAGATGTCAAAGAGGATTTATACCTCTCTTCTCTATGATTTAGACTATATTCTTGCTTGGTTAGCTGGGGGAGTCTACCAACTACCTTTTTTTTTAGTAGTTGTTACTAAGTTCAATAAAACTTAATCGGACCAAGTCAAACTAAAATGAGAAGAACACTGTCGAGTTCTTATTTTTTACTCGGTTTTAAGGAATTGTATGGTACTAGCTCCTACTTGAATATAGACGAGCTCATAATGCCAAGACCAAGCTTTTAAAGTTCCGGTTTTGATCAAGGAGGTTAAGAGCTTCCTCGGATCTTTTAGACCTAAGATGAAGTCACCAGAATTGTGCAAGATTATAACTTTACCATTGCCGAAAAAAAGAAGTTCGTTGTTTACAAATTTAATACGGAAATGGTTATGACAAATTAGAATGATGCGAAATACGTACGTCGTATATGATTACTTATTACAAGCAACACTTTTTCCGAACTACCATGCCTATACAAGTGTACGGAGATAGGGTTTTTCAACTGTCAACGAACATTCTTAATTGAAAGTACGAAGAAGAGCGGCTAGATTTTAGTAATCTCTAATAAGACGAACATATATGTTTTAAGATTGAAGTGGGACACCACTTAGCCATTTCTATACACATGACAATCAATTTATTATTACTTATGCATATTCAAGTGATTTTTTAATGTGTAAACTACAAACTAGCATAATTCGCGAATTTCGCGGGCACAAAAACTATTAAAAGTAAAAAGTATTGGTCAATGATGAAAATGAGCAACGAAAGTATCCCTTATTCAATTAACACAATTAATTTTGTATCATAGTTCTCAATGTCCAGTTAAGTAGTTTCATATTACCTTCATTTGGTATCACGTCTATTTACCCATATAATATAATATCTTAGAACATACTCCCTCCGTCCCGGTCATTTGTTTACCATTTCCATATTTGGGTGTCTCATTCATTTGTTTACCTTTCTATATTGGGAAGACTTTTGATGAGTAATTTCATCACCCAATGGGACTATTGTCCACTTGTCATCTTATGACACTACCCACAAATGGTCCCCTCCCCTTTCCTTGGTCTTTGTGCCAAAAGCAAAGGTAAACAAATGACCGGGACGGAGGGAGTATAAATTAAAATTAAAATTTTGTTATGTTTCTCACCAAACTACATAAATTATAACTTAGGTGAAATATCTTCTGTGTATATGTTAACAGAACAATGCTACAAAGATGACAACATATTTCATACTAATGAAGTTACAGTCATGCATAAACTTAAATAATTAATCTCAAACGCACCCGTGATTTTCACGGGTACAAAAACTAGTTATAGATAAAAAAATATAAAACTATTATCACAAAAGTGATAAATATCCTTGCAAATGTGAAGTGAATTCTTGAAAACTATTACTAAGTACATGCACGAGGACGTGGGTTATTATAGCTTCTACAAATTGACAAATAAATATAGAAAATAATTTCTTTTAAAAATTATTATTGAGGCGGTATTTGGGGATTAACACCAACTCATTAGCCATGGTCATAACAAGCCCAAACTTCTCCTTCATCACTAAATTTTCTGGAGATTTACCATCAGCCATCTTCCAATCAAAGCAATGAACCAATTGAGATAACAACAACTTCACATTCAACAAACCAAGAAGTGTTCCCGGACATCTCCTTCGACCGAACCCGAACGGCGCTAACCGAAAATCTTGTCCACTAATCGTATCAATATCATTGTCTATAAACCTCTCAGGAAGGAACTCGTCACAATTATCAGACCATATAGCCGGGTTTCTACCAATTGCCCATGAATTTAAAAATATTTGTGAACCTTTAGGAATTTTGTAGCCATCAAAAGAAAATTCTTCCATGGCTTCATGTGGAGCAAAAATTATTGGATATAACCTAAATATTTCCTTAATTACCAAGTCTAAGTAACGAAACTTAGGTATATCTGTTTCTTCAACCATTCTATTCATACCCACAACACTTTCTATCTCTTTTTGTAGTATTTTCAATTTTTGTGGGTGTTTTAAAAGAGATGAAAGTGCCCATTTTACAATGTTTGTAGCACTATCAATTGCTGGCACAACTAAATCAATAAGAATGGCTTTAATATTATCCCTCTCAATTGTATATGACGGTCCACTACTAGGGCAATTGTTATTCTTCATTATTGATACCATAACATCTACTAGATCTTTGTGTGTTCGTTGTTCCCTTTTAGCTTCGTCTTCGTGGTTGCTGATAATCTTCTCTAACACATCATCCACGATTACCATAAGCTTTTTGATGCGTCGTTTTAGGCGCTATAGTGAAATAGATGTCAAATTAACTAGACTGACATTAATCAATGATTAGCTAACTATTGGGGGCAAATGGAGTACGATATCAAACATGAAATTCTAGCTAACTGGAGTGAATTTTTTTTATTTAAGTTTCTCTTACTTAACTTATATGAAAAATAATATGATAAATATATATTAGTGGAAATATATAAACATCAAAGTTACATTATTGTGATGTGATATCTATTTTCATTTTGGGATAATAATTATTTCCATTTTGGATGTATCACTCAATTGTTATCTATTTTCATTTTTCGTAAAAAGGAATTTATTGATATATTAAAAAAATAATATGACTATTTCGTATTGTTTTTGACTAGTATTCTTATAATAAACCCAATAAGGTTTAGAATAGAAACAAACCTGAAACAAACTTAAAATTATTAATATTAGCTGACAAATAGTCTTAATAGTAACCCCCTAAGGTTTAGAATAGAAGAAGAATTAAATAATATTGGTGTAGTTATACTGTTGACGTAAACGTATAAGTTTGTAAAAGAAACAAACCTGAATGTCGAAAGGAGCGAGAAAAGTTAAATAATCAGAAATATTGAGAGTGCCGGAAAGTCTCAAAGCATCAAGGACAACAGATCTAAGAGCCAAGTCCTCTTTAGGACTTCCATATAACATTCGATAAATCAACTCTTCTAAAACACCACCCACACTCGCTCCAACTTCAATAGGATGATTAGCCTCTGAAGCATTCTTAAGCGAACAAACTAGTTTCGCAATCTCCTCCTTCCTTAACCATGCAAATGATCTTATTTTCGAAGCACTTAAAAGTTCCATCACACAGAGTTTCCTCACATTTCTCCAATATGCACTATATGGGGTAAATATAACCCCCTTTGACCCATATGAAAGGTCATGTGAGACATCGGACATCGGTCTCTTTGCACAAAGGACATCATGGTTTCTCAGAACGCGTTCCGCCATATCGGGTGATGAGACCACGATAACAGACATGGAACCTAACTTAAGGTGCATAATAGGACCATATTTCTTGGCTAGGGCTTGGAAACTACGATGTGGTAAGTTTCCTACTAAGTGGAGGTGTCCTATGATGGGTAATTTTGGTGGACTGGGTGGTAAATGTGAAATTTTGGTATCTAGTTTCTTTGAGCTTAATATTATTGGTTCTTTGAGTAGTTTTCTTAACCATCTCCATGAAGCTACTATGCTAAGAAAGACTACAATGATGGGAATGCCTATATAAATCATTATTTTTGAACTTACTGATAAAATGTGGATTGCTTGATGTTTGTATGATTTAGATTACAGTACAATAAAGCAAGCTATTTATAGTAAAGTAATAGACGTAAGTAGTGTCAATTGCACGTTTTTTATTGCTACAAATACATTATTATTAGCACATGTTCATATTAGTGACAGATGCCCTCAATCGTTTAGTTGCCACAAATATTTTGTTTGTTTCTATTATTCAGATATCATACTTCATTCAGGTTATTTGCTTAAATTTATTTTTGGCAAAACCCCAAAGAAAGGCGAATAGACCAATTGTAAATAATGGTATCGGATGATAAGTAGACGATAGTCCCTTTTTATGATCAATTTCTAATAAGAAGTTAGCCAGATACAGATAAAAGATAATCCTTTCAAGTCATTTTATTCTCTATTCTTTTGAGCATAAGAATTAAAAGACTGAATTTTATTCACACAAGACACACTATCCCGCATAAAATTGATTTTGGACCATACAAAACATATTACCCCACAAAAAATTGATTTTGGATCATACAACACTTATCAAATTAGGAAAGATAGAGCAACATGCCACTTGAATTAAAAAGGAAATATGAAACACTACGACGACTTGGAGGGAGTAGTATATTAGTAATGAGACACCCACTAAAAAAGGTAAATAAAAAAACTGAATAAAAAAATTATACAAAGACTAACCAAAGTCACTTCTATTTAGTTAAGCAATATTACTTATAGTGACTTTCACTTAGTCAATTTTAATTTAGTAGTTTAAACTTTAATCAATCACTTTATGAGTGTTGATGTCATAACGGAAAACCAATGAGCGGATAAGCACATGAAACCGCGTGTTATAAAAATGAATTACTTGTAGCATTCTGGTGCGATTTTAGCTTCATTGAACGTCTTGCGGCAATATACGTACCGTCAACGGTTGGAGCATGCCTATCGCAACTCGCAAGAGTATCAACGTATGTAGTTTTACATGTATTCTACGTTGGTGCCTTAAACGAGTAAAGTATACAAGGAACTATACTTTATATGACATTTACCGTTAAATGTAACCAACGACTTCATCTATGCCTCAATTTCTATATGTTGTACATGTTATCATCATAAATTCTCATTTCTGACATATATATCCGTCGAAAGATTATAACGGGTTAAATAATATTCAAATGAGTAGGAAAAGACAAGTCATTATTGACTCTCTATGCTTATCTTATTTACTCAACTGGGAGATAGTTAACCCGTCGAAAACTTATGACGGATATATCCGTAGTAAGAGAGGTTAACTGGGTTATTATATTACACTTTGAGACGTTGGCTTATACAAGTATCTTGAAAATTAGAATATATAGTGAGTAAAGTACATGTTATCAATTGATAAAATCATAGCTTTTGATAAACAGAGAGGGAAGAAACTGGATGATGGTCAGTTTGGAACTAGGATCCTCTCCATTTTCTTACTCTACTATCTTTTATAAACCAAAAATTTCCGTTTTAGATTTGACCCTAAATATTGTCTCATGTATTATTGCTTGTTGTAAATCTAAACCTAAGGTTTTATTTCTTATCGATCAATTTCCCGACTTAAACAAACAAAAATTCTATTTGAATGGAAGAAAAAAGATAAAAGAGCTATTGCCAAGATATTGATACCGTGGATATATCGACATTTCACAACATACTTGACTTACCCATTTTGCAAGTTTAGTTTACGTGAGACTTTTAATTTAAGGTATTTGACAACCCTAGTTTTAATTGCATTACTGTATACTAGAAGTTTCGTTGGTTTCATTAAAGATGGGGCACATATGTTTTCAACGAAAACGGATCGGATTTTTACTCACAAGGAAGGAAGTGGGAATTAAATGGATCCCAAGTTGCCCTCCCACTTTCCTCCTAATGAGAGAAGATTCGACCCGTTTTCAATTAAATTGGATATGCCCATTTTCAATGAGAATTTGTGTTAGAAAATACATATAGGTTTGAGTAAATGTACAACTACTCTTTTTTTAGTAAGAATCTTCCTTCTATAAAAGCAACAACATTTAGAGCCTTGTGGTGAAGCCCAGGGACAAAGTCAGGATTAAATTCCTACACGGGCCGAATATTATTATTACTCCATCCATTTTACTATGTTCTTCCTATTTACTTCTTGTTGGTCAAAGTTTATATGCTTTGACCATTAATTCCAAGTATAAAACTTTGTGACATAGTTTTCATATAATTACATTTGTTATTGTAGATACCTCAGTTCTACACCTTCCGCCAACCACCCAGTGGTGATTGGGCCGCATGATTGGTACGCGAAACGTTTTATGACAATCCGTAAGTTTATCGTCAAGTGATAACTCAAACACTTGTGTCTACCCCTTGGTCGTCATCTGCGCACCTGTGCGGTCGTTTTGACAGTCATTAGAATTCATTTAGAGTCCAGGTCGAAAACCGTTTCATTATTTAGAAACCGTTTTAAAATGCCGAGTCGGAACGCTCTAGAATATTCTGGATATTTTATTAAACTTTCAAATTCTATCTTTTTGATAAAATATATCTCGTATCTTTTAAAAAGGAAGTATAGATCGACCGCATGTCCGTAATAGAAACGTGGAAATCTTTCTTCCGCAGAAGGAAACCTCTAGGGAAATAACGCAATAGGTGCTGCGTCTCTTTGGAGGCTCGCAGCTCCTGCTGCGCCCCTTCTCCATCCTGTTTTCTCCATTTTCAGAATATTTTCGTGATAAGTTTGTGTGATTCCAAAACTTTTCACATTTTCTATTATAAAAGGAGAGCTCCGATCTCACTTTTTAGGCACGCGAGTGCTTCGCCCTTCTCTTCTCTCTTTGCATTCTAGACTTTGTTATAAGCTTTCGACATCTACGTGATTGATCAATCAACCACGTAAGCTCAGATCCTTCTGAGTACCTGTCATGTTGCATGATTGACCCATTTGACCACTACCTAATCAATCAATCTAATTCAATCAATTTAAATCCTTTAACGAGGGCATTTTCTACTTATATTCCTGTCCAGCAATCACTAAATGTTAACTTAGTTAATCTCGTTCCGTCAAACATGTAAGTTTGAGGGTGTAAATCCCGTCTTTTTATTTGTATCAATTTATTTTCTGTTCAATTAATGTAAGATTCACGTCAGAAGTAAGTTCAAAACCGATTTCAAAACATAACCTTTTTACAAAACCTTTTTAGCAGTCATCACACGTCGAGAAGAAACGCAGTAGCAGGTGCGCATCGTGGAAGGATAGCAGCACATGGTGCACCTCTTCCAGAGGATGCCCTGCGCCTGCTCTTCTTCTTCTTCCTCTGGTTCCCGCGATTTTGCTATTTTATTTCTGTGACAACCCTCGCGAATGCGGAAATAAAACATAACAAACATGTGATTTATATAGCGGAAAATACGGTGTTTTTAAAACTTTTTAAATGCTAAAATAAAATACGAGGAATGTCAATTAATTATAAACCAAAGTAGAATATACTACAAAGAGACAAAGTCTCTCAAAATGTTATCAAGTAACAAAGTTATTAGCAAACTAGCTAAACAACGTCTAGAGGTGATTCATCCAGGCCAACGCCCGCTAGCTCACACCCGAACCCAAAATACCACAAGCAAAAAGCCATCCAATCAAGCAACCTGTTCATCCATGAAAAAGATGAACGCCACAGTCAGTGGGGAGTAACTCCGGGTTCTCCCAGCCATATCATAATAAACATACTTAAACGGTAATACGAAATAGAAGCATGCATATATAAATATACATGTGAAACACGAGAAGGATAAATAGGCAATTCAATATATAAGGATATCGATACATGAAGTACAAAACCGTAACCATCATATTATAGATAGACTCGGGGAAGACACTCTTAGGCAACCATACACTCACTAGGGCTTGCATCTCACCGTTAGCGGCATAAGCTTGATAAGATTGAGACTCGACAAACAAACCATGCCAAGTAATCCAAAGATCACAAATAATCAATCATATAATCATCCATCCAAACGTACGAATACGTTGACAACATCTCTCACGGTAAATGACACGCACTAGCACCGTGTACATGGCAAGTATGATTAAAATCGCATCCACGGGATGACATTTCCCTGAACGCATACACGATTCAACATTTCGTATATGTAGACTAATTTCATCCCGGTAGGACGACGATCATAATACGGTCCTAGTCTAAACCTGGCCAGACTCTCGGAATAAACATTTTCCGATTCGACATGCGATGACAGTTCGCATCCAAGACTCGATCATACATAGAAGCCGAGTACCCCAAATTCGGTAAACCTTCACAAAAGAGGCGGGAAAGAGCACAAGCATCATAACAAGCGGTACGCTACATGCAATGACACCACCTCGCAAGTATACAACATTTGACGGCCGGGTCGATCAACGCAAAGCGTTCGCCTCCCAACAACGTCGTCATATGCCCACTAACACATGAAATTAAGCAGTAAGGATACACTCCTCGTTCCTACGTTCCAGCCTTATGAACGTGGAGGTAGCCAGGGAAATGAGAGTACAACGCACATAACAAATATTGCTCAAACCAATAACATGTGTAAAACCGACTCAAAGTGGGATATATGAAAAACCGTCACAAAACATGCGGTACAAGCGAATAGAATATCATATATTCAAAACATTAATATTTAAAGTCATTACGTAAATTTATACGATAAATGGACCATCGGAAATATTATAAATGAAAACATAAGAAAGAAAAGTAGATAAAATTCCAGCGTGTGCCAGCCGGTCAAGGGGACCGGCTGCCGGCTACCAGGCTGGCAGCAATATAACATTTGAAAACAATTGAATAAGAAGGGTGTCCCAGCCGGTCAAAGGGACCGGCTGCCGGCTACCCGGCTGGGACCAAAGTCATACGAGAAAATAAAGTCAAAATGGTATGTGTCTCAGCCGGTCGGCTGACCGGCTGCCAGTTGGCCGGCTGAGACCTATATAACACCAAAACTTATTACGTAACACAATTCAACATCAGCCACTCCCCAGCCGGCCAGCTGACCAGCTGCTGGTCGGCCGGCTGGGGTCAATATTGCACAAAAATCACAATTTCCACTAAGGCTCATTATACAACAACATCATCTAGCGTCACAAATCATCAATTCTCATTATCAATTATCAACTAATAACAACCATATGAACAACACAATTCCTATGATTACTAATCCTATTCTAAATACGATTACTAACATAGAAAACACGTTAAAACACGTAAAGATATCGAGTAACCCTTCACCGTTACTTTTTCGCGTCTTCAATCCTCGTCGAGGTCCTCTTCTATCAAGTAGTAGTCTTTGTCGAGGTCTTGAAGGTCACCACCTACAATTAGATGATAAAAGATGAATATAATTCACCTTTGAGAAAGACGGATAAATTGAAAAGCGAGAAAGACGGTAATTTTATTACCAATTAAGATAGAGGACGATGATAGGGAAAGAATAAGACGAACTTTAGTGAATTTGAGCGAGTAACGAAGGAGTAGTGACGATAATAAGCTTGATCAAAATATGGAGGTTAGGGTTTTGGGTGGTTACTTGGTGATGAAGAAGGATGTTTAATGTGAGGGAGTTTAGGGTTAAGTGTAGTATGACGGAGTAAATGGAATAATTACTTGGAAAAAGCCCATAAACGTCTTAAGACGTAACTTACTCGAAATCTCGCGTAAAGTCCGAAAACGAACTCGGAAATTCTAAACTAGACACGGGAAATTTAATTCTAGCCTAAAACTAAATTTCGCTGAAAAGTATCCGTATAATATTTTTACTATAAAAATAGGGTACATTTGCGGGTGTTACAATCACCCCACCTTTTAAAAAGTTTTGCCCTCGAAACTTGAGCGAAAGCAGGATACCTTAATCGAATAGGCTTGGATATTTAATACGTATAGAAGCTTCCGTTTCCCACGTCTCTTCTTCTACATTGGCACATCTCCACAAGATTTTCACTAAAGGAACCACTTTACTTCTCAACTTCTTATCCTTGCGGTCTAGAATGCGGATCGACTTCTCTTCAAAGGACAAGTTCTTTTCAAGCTCGGTTATTTCCGCTTGAAAAACATGGCTTGGATCACTAATGTACTTCCTCAATTGAGAAACATGGAATACATCATGAACTTTAGCCAAATTCGGGGGCAAGTCCAACTTGTAAGCAACGACACCTATCCTTTTCACAATATCAAAGGGTCCAATGTATTTCGGGCTCAATTTACCCTTTATACCAAACCGTTTAACACCCTTCATCGGAGATACTTTCAAGTATACTTTATCTCCAACTTCAAATTCCAACGGTCTTCTTCGGACATCGGCATAGGATTTTTGTCGGTCTTGAGCGGCTTTCATTCTATCACGAATGACTTTCACATGATCAATGGTTTCAACAAGAACATCGGGACCTAAGTCACGAACATCACTCAATTGATCCCGATAAATAGGACTTCGACATTTTCTTCCATAAAGAGCTTCATAAGGAGCCATCTTGATCGAGGCATGACAACTATTGTTGTAAGAAAACTCCACCAACGGTAGACTCTTTTTCTAACTAGATTGGAAGTCGAGTGCACAAGCCCTAAGCAAGTCTTCTAAAGTCTGGATAGTCCTCTCGGTCTGACCATCGGTAGTGGCATGAAATGCGGTACTCATCAACAACTTACTACCCATGGCTTCTTGTAATGCCTTCCAAAATCTCGAACAAAACCTCGGATCTCGGTCGGATATGATCTCCTTGGGAACACCAGGATATCTAACAATCTCATCAACATAGGCTTTCGCTAGTCGATCTAAAATCCAATTCTCTTTGATCGGGATGAATCTAGCACTCTTGGTCAAACAATCAACAATAACCCAAAGGGCATCTTTACTTCCAACGGTCCTTGGCAAAGCCATGACAAAGTCCATAGAAATAGATTCCCACTTCCATAGTGGAATATCCAAAGGTTGTAGCAATCCACCGGGCCTCTTGTGTTCGATTTTCACTTGTTGGCAAGTAAGACATCTTCCAACATAAGACACAACATCGCCTTTCAAATTCGGCCACCAAAATTGTAGCTTCAAATCTTAATACATCTTATCACCTCCGGGGTGGATAGAATAAGGAGAAAGGTGAGCTTCATCAAGAACTCGCTTTCTCAAGTCAAGAGCATTAGGCACAAACAAACGGTCATGAAATCGAAGAACACCTTTGTCACAATCTTGAAGTCTTTAGCTTTTCCTTCTAGAAGTTTGGCTTGAATAGACTTGTAGGTAAGATCATCAACTTGGCTTTCGCGATTCTCACGGAGGAAAACAGGTTCGGCAGTCATAGCACCAACATAATCAAATCCACGTTCCACGAATTCCAACTTCAACTTTCGAAACTCAATACAAAGATCAACGGGTAATACCGACATAGCATTCAAGGAATGAGAAGATTTCCTACTAAGAGCATCGGCAACAACATTAGCCTTCCTTTGATGGTATAACAACTCAAAATCATAGTCATTCACCAATTCCAACCATCTTCTTTGTCTCATATTCAACTCCTTTTGAGTAAATATGTACTTCAAACTTTTGTGATCGTTGAATATACGACAATGAACACCAATAAGATAGTGTCGCCACACTTTCAAAGCATGAACCACGGCGGCTAATTCCAAATCATGAGTAGGGTAGTTCACTTCATGAACTCTCAACTGTCTCGAGGCATAAGCAACCACTTTCCTACTTTGCATAAGTACACAACCCAATCCCATCTTGGAAGCATCACAATAGACATCAAAGTCTACCCCATCTTCAGGTAAAGTCAACACCGGAGCGGTAGTTAACCTTTTCTTTAACTCTTGAAAATCGTCTTCACAAGCTTCATTCAATAGGAACTTGGTTTCTTTCTTCAACAATCGAGTCATCGGTCTAGCAAGCTTTGAGAAGTCTTTGACAAATCTACGGTAATAACCAGCTAAACCAAGAAAACTTTAAACTTCTCTAACATCGGTCGGACTCTTCCAATCAACAACGGCCTCAATTTTAGAAGGATCCACCATTTGTGACACCCTCAAATTTGCGGAAAGAAAAAAAATAATTTAAATACATAAAAGATGAGAATCTATAACGAAGGTGTCTTAAATACAAAGGTTCATAACAAAAGGAAAATAATATTATACATAAGAGCTATACAAGACGGGAGACATATCTCCCGTATAAATACGGAAATAAAAAGAGTGTATAATAATATACAATCCTAAGAACCGAATATAGGTCCAAGGTAAATACTTCGCTCGCTAGCTCGTCAATGTACCCCAAATATGCATCACCACCTGTTCGACCGCATTAAATATAAACACGGAAGCCACAGTCAGTCGGGAGTAACTCCGAGTTCTCCCAGCCACGAAATGTCGAATTTAATAAAACATGAATAACATAAAAGCAATGTATATGGAAAATACAAAACCTTAACATATATGATATGCTTTTCATGTTATGAAACAATTAACTAACATATAACCTATCATATGAAAGCTATCATGTGAAACCGATAATAAAATATAACAAGAGGTAGGGAAGCTGGTATGCTAGCTCAGAGGTTACCCTGTAACATGACCATGATACACTCAAACCCTAATCAACACGTAATCATGTGAATCAGTTAACAATCGGTAATCCAAACTCTATCAATCCTAGCCGGCTTGCATCTCACCTTCTAGAACTCATAGAATCATACAAACATGAAAGACCAATCCGTCTAGAAAAAGGCATAAGTTCTTAGGACAGTCAATAGTCGACTTCTGTAACTCGAGGCTATACCACAAGGTAGGAAAACATCCTAGTCCTAGACTGATCAGACCTAGCGACAACAGCTATTCCATTCCCTGTCTCATGACATAACCGTACACGAGAAACTCTACTAGGCGACCCCCTAAGCAGAGATGGCTAGTACTTAAGCTGGCTTCCTTCCCAAAGCGGAACTCTTAGGATGCCATGCCCCGACTTGGAGATAAGCCCCCAGGCCGTGACACAAAAGCTATCAAGCAGTGAACTAGATACTCGTTAAAGATAGTACGGGCCTATCAATGTCATGGTCCAAGATACTCATTTAGAATTAGAATGGTCAAGACGCCATATACTCATAATTCTCTATGGGTACTTAGTCAACACGACACCAACCATATAATCAAACAGTCACGGGAAAAACATCCTATCATGTTACTAATTGCATATAAATCATAATCAAATATCATATCGCCTCATATCTACTAAGGCTAATTCATTAATTAAATACAACCTTACTTGAAGACAAATCCCCGACCCGAGTCCCGCGACGGGTCATCAGTCAAAACGGGGCTGACGAGATCTTAGTTTGACCAAACCCGTTTGGTCAAACCGGCTAGAAACAGAGTCTTTACCAATTAGACTTGAACACAAAAATCATCATATTCATTACATGTTATTTTATTAAAACTTCTAACATGTGAATTATTAAATCTTACTAAAACCCGCTTGACTTAAAGGATATCAAATTAAACTATAATCTCGTATTATAATTCCTAACATGTGAGAAATAATAATTTTATGAAAAACCTTTTTAATTAAATATTTTACTTATTAATATTTCCCACTTGCTAAATATTACAAAACACGATAAAAATGACGATAACTCAAAAACCGTCACAAGTCCCAAAGTGGGACCCACGGGCTGAGTTGGGCCGGACCCCACATGGGCTTAGATGGGCCCCACGGGCCTGTTTTGCTAAAAATGGCTGTTTTGGCCTTTTTTAACGGTTTTACTAAAAACCGTTTCTAATTAATTCCCGCATGCTTTAACATAATTAAAACCCGCCAAACAACAATTAAACAATCAAACATCGACACAACCCAAAGACCAAAACCCGGACCCACCTTGGACCAGCCCAGACCGGGTCTGAACCGGCCTGGACCGGCCTGGTTTGGACCGGTTTTCCAGCCACCAATTCGGCCACCACCAAACAACAACCCCAAATTTCCAAATTAATTCTAACATGTTTTTAATTAATCAACACCCATTTTAACAACCAATTTAACCATCCATCATACAACAATCATCATCATGAAGAAAATCATAAAAATATAACAAGAACAACCAACATGTTATAAAATCATAAAACATCATAATAACTACTACTTAACATGTTACTAACTAAAAATCATAAAATCATAATAATATGAACAAAAACTAAAGATGAACCAAAACTAAAAAAAAACAAAAGCTACTAAGGTATGTAACGTCTATTCGTCGAGTAACTCGGAATCGTTACCTTAGCTAGAAAAATCAATTAGCACCAAAATAAGAAGTATAAACTAAGAAACCCGTCTTCTAATCTTCCCCTAATATATACGAGTCACCAAACTCGTCTGCAAAATCTTCCCCTATAAGAAATGACAAGAAAAACATTATTAGAAGTAAAAATAGATTTTTCCATAATTAAAGTGTTGAAAACGATTTTGACGGAATTGAAAATAAACCGTACTTGAAGATGGAGAGCGAAGAGGAGATTCTAGAAATATAAATTAGGACGGATTTAATTAAGAAATGAAGATTTTATGAAGGTTTTTGCTCAAGAACATGATGAACAATTTGAAGAACACGAATAACAAATGGGAAGAACCGATTAAGAAAGTGATATTTTGATCTTAAGTTGATTTGTTGTAAAATGAAAAGTTGTTTGTGAGTAAAGTGGGGTGAGGAGTGTCGTGTAATATAGAGCAAACTAGTGAGTTGGGTTTTGAAACTGTGGTTATGGAATTGACCCGGTATAATAATTATATTACCGTAATTAATTAGATATTAAGTTAATTGAATTAAATATCAAGATATTATGTTATTATAATGAAAAGAAATAAAATATCAAGGCTAAGAGAGGAAGAAAACCGTGTGGTATGGGTGATATCGGGTCAGTTTTGTAAACGATTTGCGTAATTTTCGTTAACTGATCGATAAAGTAAATAAATATCTAGATATTATTATTAGTTTAATCAAAAGAATTAAAATATCTAATGTGAGTGGAAAACGATGACCTGGGCGCGTGACTCATGCCAAAGTCGAGTTTCGATTTTGTTGCGCGCATTACGATGCGTCGGGAATAGTTAAATGACGTTCGGTTAAAACCGTAAACGTTATTCTTAAATTCCGAATAAATTCAAAATAATTATATTAAATTATGATAAATCTTAATAAATCTAAATAAAAATAAATCAAAAATATTATTTTTTTAAATAAAATTTCGGTCTTCATACTTATGAGACGAGTCGGGAAAAAGTCAACGGAAGTCAAAGTTGACTGAAAAGTCGAGAAAAGTCAAAGATGACTTAAAAGTCAAGAAAAGTTTATGACGACTTAACAGTCAAGAAAAGTCAATGACGACTTTAAAAAGTCAAGAAAAGTCAAAGACGACTTAAAAGTCAAGAAAAGTCAAAGATGACTAAAAACGGGATTTTCATGAAATCTCTCAGAAATTCCAAATACTAACGCGGAATTTCAAAATACGACTCGAAACAATAAATTCTATTTTAAAAACTTAAGTCTGCTGAAAAGTGTTAGTAAATATTTTTACTAGAAAAATTGGGTACTTTTCGGGTTGTTACAATCACCCTTCCTTTTAAAAAGTTTCGTCCTCGAAACTTAGAAGAAGGAAAGTAACATATATGTAGGTCTATATCAAAACTGTTTAAAATATATTCGTAATAAAAATACAGGGTCTTATCACTGGAACGGAAGGTTCTCGTCCGCGGTTAAGAACATCGACGTCCCAAATCAAAGACTCAAAAGATACATTTTCGCATCAATAAATGAGAAAACTGGTTATCGAACGTCTCCAATAACGAGTCTCAACACTCCTTGACGGTAAAATACTTGAAATCATAAAACATTTCTAAAAACTTTTAGTTCAAAAATTTTATAGTACAGATAATAACTCTACTATCTACGCTTAAAATTTCTAACTAAAGCTTCTAATAATTTATCTATAAGAAATGATACTCAATAGAAGGAACGGAATATTCGAAAGAATAAATCGAATAGAAAGAGAGAAAAGAGAGGAATGAATCACCATACTATCTTCCTTCTATGATACTTCAAATGTCTATCGTAACTCAACAACACTAACTGCACTAGAATCTAGTCCACAAGAGAGTGCAATAATCCTCAACACTTTCAATCCTCCGATTCCTACCAAAATATTTCATAAGCATGACACATCAAGTAATAACTCCCAATTATTCAAATTCAATTAGAATCTTCTAAGGTCCATCAAAACTCTTATTGGAAACCACCATCAAAATATGTATAATTAGGGGAACAATGCCGCTAACAACCCCAAAGTAAAGGAGACTTACTTATGAAATCCTTTGATCCAATTTATTCCAAAATTCATTATCTTAAGTTATTAACAATTAACTTTCTCACCTTCAAAAGTTAAAACACAACTCCTCAAAAGAGATTAGTCACCCAATATCATTTCACTTAACTTTTGCCAATCATAGGGCAATGCGACCGTAAATCAATTTATTTAGCTCCTTCAAACACTCAATACATCGATTTTCGCTTATGACAATATTGCTCAAGTTGTTCATCCTATCCTAATTTCACAAAGTAATTATTCCCGTTAGGGTCCAACATTTAAAACAACTATTTTTTTTTCCAAGTAACATTTACAGAACCACTAAAATCCTTAACCACCACAACTAACCACCATCATACTTAATTCGATCCTCCAAAAGAAATGATATTACAACTTCAAGCTTCATAGTCTAAAACCACTAGGAGAATTTCATCCCAAGTTTATCCTCAAATCCTTATAATCATCTAAACATGAAACTAGTTTAATAAAATGGTTAAGTACCATATTCGAAACTTCTTATTTACTCCAAAATAGACATATCATAAGCATGGTCTTCAAACCAATACTAAACTTCTAAGTCCAAAAGACTAAATTACTAATGAGTTTAGAAGTCATAGCCAACTCATTCGATCTTACACCATCGAATATCATGAACTATTTACACACAATTCATGACAAGCATCTAGCATTAAAATCATTAAACATATCTTACCACACCTTCCTCAAGGATACCAACTCTCACCACCATAGGGTGAAATTAGATCTATAAAATTTTCCTCAAACCACAAGTTCATTCTAACAAACACTAATATTCCTCAAGATTCAAAGTTCTTCCGACTAAGTATAATATACCTCAAACCGATGGTTATGACATCCATACAAATGTTACAAGAGAAAGGTAAGAATACCAATGGTATAATGGAGGAACTATTAAGAGTAATTTCCAAGAGGTAAATAGGTTGGAGGAGAAAGAAGCACCTAGATAGAAGGAACAGGGCATAATATTATAAGGACGAGAGAATTCATAGATGAAGAAGGAATTAACTTCAATTAGGCTTGTAAATCTTCAAATCTTTGGTAGAGGATACTCCTTCTAGGTAACACAGATCTCTTCTACACGAGGTCCAACCATCTTCATAAGAAACAAAACAAATTAAGTTACTCCTAACAATTAGCATAAACAAATAGACTACAACAGAAATCCTAATCTACCCATCCTACCATTCTATCTCACAAGTTTATTATTTTATTTAGGTCAAGTTATTTATACAAGGGTACACAAACGTGCGTCGGGAGCAAAATAGCTCTGATACCAACTGTGACACCCTCAAATTTGCGGAAAGAAAAAAAAATAATTTAAATACATAACGAAGGGTGTCATAAATAAAAGGGTTCATTACAAAAGAAATTTAATATTATACATAAGAATTATACAAGACGGGAGACATATCTCCCGTATAAATACGGAAATAAAACGAGTGTATAATAATATACAAACTATGAACCGAATATAGGTCCAAGGTAAATACTTCGCTCGCTAGCTCGTCATGTACCCCAAAATATGCATCACCACCTGTTCGACCGCAGTAAATATAAACACGGAAGCCACAGTCAGTGGGGAGTAACTCCGAGTTCTCCCAGCCACGAAATGTCAAGTTTAATAAAACATGAATAACCTAAAAGCAATGTATATGGACAATACAAAACTTTAACA
Organism: Heliosperma pusillum; assembly: GCA_022085475.1. Lineage (NCBI taxonomy): Eukaryota > Viridiplantae > Streptophyta > Magnoliopsida > Caryophyllales > Caryophyllaceae > Heliosperma > Heliosperma pusillum. Next base: position 75,824 of record JAIUZE010070188.1, read on the forward strand.
TATATGATATGCTTTTCATGTTATGAAACAGATAACTAACAAATAACCTAGCATGTGAAAGTTATCATGTGAAACCGATAATAAACTTTAACTCGAGGTAGGGAAGCTGGTATGCTAGCTCAGAGGTTACCGTTAACATGGCCATGATACACTCAAACCCTAATCAAACATAATATCATGTGAATCAGTTAACAATCGGTAATCCAAACTCTATCAACCTTAGTCGGCTTGCATCTCACCTTCTAACACTCATAGAATCATACAAACATGAAAGACTAATACTTCTACAAACAGGCATAAGTTCTTAGTACCGTCAATAGTCGACTTCTGTAACTCGAGGCTATACCACAAGGTAGGAAAACATCCTAGTCCTAGACTGATCAGACCTAGCGACAACAGCTATTCCATTCCCCTTCCCATGACATAACCGTACATGAGAAACTCTACTAGGCGACCCCCTAAGCAGAGATGGCTAGTACTTAATGTGACACCCTCAAATTTGCGGAAAGAAAAAAATAATTTAAATACATACCGAAGGGTGTCATAAATAAAAAGGTTCATTACAAAAGAAAATTTATATTATACATAAGAATTATACAAGACGGGAGACATATCTCCCGTATAAATACGGAAATAAAAGAGTGTATAATAATATACAATCTAAGAACCGAATATAGGTCCAAGGGAAATACTTCGCTCGCTAGCTCGTCAATGTACCCAAAGTATGCATCACCACCTGGTCGACCGCATTAAATATAAACACGGAAGCCACAGTCAGTGGGGAGTAACTCCGAGTTCTCCCAGCCACGAAATGTCAAGTTTAATAAAACATGAATAACATAAAAGCAATGTATATGAACAATACAAAACTTTAACATATATGATATGCTTTTCATGTTATGGAACAGATAACTAACAAATAACCTAGCATGTGAAAGCTATCATGTGAAACCGATAATAATCTATAACTCGAGGTAGGGAAGCTGGTATGCTAGCTCAGAGGTTCCTCTCAGAAACATGGACGTGATACACTCAAACCCTAATCCAACATAATATCATGTGAATCAGTTAACAACCGTTAATCCAAACTCTATCAACCTTAGCCGGCTTGCATCTCACCTTCTAAGATTCATAAAATCATACAAACATGAAAGACCAATCCGTCTAGAAACAGGCATAAGTTCTTAGGACCGTCAATAGTCGACTTCTGTAACTCGAGTCTATACCACAAGGTAGGAAAACATCCTAGTCCTAGACTGATCAGACCTAGCGCGACAACAGCTAACCCATTCCCTGTCTCATTACATAACCGTACATGAGAAACTCTGCTAGGCGACCCCCTAAGCAGAGATGGCTAGTACTTAAGCTGGCTCCCTTCCTAAAGCGGAACTCTTAGGATGCCATGCCCCCGGCTTGGTATCAAAAGGCCCAAGCCAGTGACACAAAAGCTATCAAGCCATGAACATATACTCGTTAAAGATAGTAAGGCCTATCGATGTCCTGGTCCAAGATACTCATTTAGAATTAGAATGGTCAAGACGCCATATACTCATAATTCTCTATGGGTACTTAGTCAACACGACACCAACCATATAATCAAACAGTCACGGGAAAAATATCCTATCATGTGACTAATTGCATATAAATCATAATCAATTATCATATCGCCTCATATCTACTAAGGCTAATTCATTAATTAAATACAACCTTACTTGAAGACAAATCCCCGACCCGAGTCCCGCGACGGGTCATCAGTCAAAACGGGGCTGACTAGATCTTAGTTTGACCAAACCCGTTTGGTCAAACCAGCTAGAAACAGAGTCTTTATCACATAGACATAAAATCAACATATTCATTACATGTTATTTTATTAAAACTTCTAACATGTGAATTATTCTATCATACCAAAACCCGTTTGACTTAAAGGATTTCAAATTAAACTACGATCTCGTATTATAATTTCTAACATGTGAGAAATAATAATTTTATGAAAAACCTTTTAATTAAATATTTTACTTATTAATATTTCTCACTTGCTAATTATTACAAAACGCGATAAAATAACTATAACTCAAAAACCGTCACAAGTCCCAAAGTGGGACCCACGGGCTGATTTTGGGCCGGACCTAACATGGGCCTGGACTGGGCCCACGGGCCTGGTTGGGTTGTTTTGGGCTGTTTTTACAACTTTACTAAAAACCGTTTCCTAATGTTTCCCGCATGCTTTAACATAATTAAAACCCGTCAAAACAACAATAAAACAACCAAGTATCGACACAACCCAAAGACCAAAACCCGGACCCACCATGGACCAACCCAGACCGGTCTGGACCAGGCCTGAACCGGCCTGAACTGGCTGGTTTGGGTCCGGTTTCCAGCCACCTTCCACGGCCACATCACACGGTTCTAACAACCCCAATTCCAAATAAATTCTAACATGTTTTTAATTAACAACATCCATTTTTAACAACCAATTTAACCATCAATCATACAAAAATCATGATTATGACAAATCATAAAAAAAATTGTCAAGAACACTAAACTTGTTATAAATTCATACAACATGATAAAAACAACTACTTATCATGTTACTACCAAAAATCCATAAATCATAATAACATGAACCAAAAACAAAAGATGAACCAAAAACAAAAGAAACAAAGGCTATGTAACATATATTCGTCGAGAATCGGGAATCGCGTTACCTTTATGCTAGCAGCTCAATTAGCCCAAATAAGAGTATAAACTAAGAACCCCGTCTACTAATCTTCACCCAAAATATACGAGTCTCCAAACTCGTCTTCAAAATCTTCCCCTATAAGAAATGACAAGAAAAACATTGTTAGAACTTAAACTTGATTTTCCATATTTAAATGTTGAAAACGATTTTGCCGGAATTGAAAATAAACCGTACTAGAAGATGGAGAGCGAAGAGGAGATTCTAAAAATATAAGTTAGGACGGATTTAATTAAGAAATGAAGGTTTTATGATGATTTTGCTCAAGAACGACGAAGAACGGATGAAGAACGCTCAAGAACGAATGAAGAACGTTGAAGAACGATTAATTTGATCTTAATTTGATTTATTGTAAAATGAAAAGTTGTTAGTGAGTAATGATGGGTGAGTGAGCCGTGTAATATAGAGAAAAATGACGAGTCGGGTTTTGAAATTATTGTTACGGAATTGACTCGCGTTTAATAATTATATTACGGTAATTGATTAAATATTAAGTTAATTAAATTAAATATCAAGATATTATGTTATATTAATCAAAATAAATGAAAATATCAAGGCTTAAGAGAGGGTGAGAGTGCCGTGTGGTTTTGTGATTATCGGGTCAGTTTTGTAAACGATTTGCGTAATTTCCGTTGACGGATCGATAAAGTAACAAATATCTAAGATATTTGTATTAGTTTAATCGAAGAATTAAAATATCTCAAGTGAGTGGAAATACGATGACATGGGCGTGTGACTCATGCCAAGTCGAGTTTCGGTTTTGTTTCGGGATTTGCGATGACTCGGGAATAGTTAAATGACGTTCGGTTAAAACCGTAAAAGTTATTCTTTAAATTCCGAATAAATTCAAAATAATTATATTAAATTAGGATAAATCTTAATAAATCTTAATAAAAATAAATTAAAAATATTATTTTTTTAAATAAAATTTCGGTTCTTCAAACTTACAAGGCGAGTCGGGAAAAGTCAACGAAAGTCAAAGTCGACTTAAAAGTCAAGAAAAGTCAAAGATGACTTAAAAGTCAAGAAAAGTTCATGACGACTTAAAAGTCAAGAAAAGTCGATGACGGACTTTTAAACAATCAGGAAAGTCAAAGCGACTTAAAAAAGTCAAAAAGTCAAAGATGACTAAAAAACGGCCTTTTATGAAATCTCTCAGAAATTCCAAATACGAACGCGGAATTTCAAAATACGACTCGAAACAATAAATTCTATTTTAAAAACTTAAGTCTGCTGAAAAGTGTTAGTAAATATTTGTACTAGAAAAATTGGGCACTTTTCGGGTTGTTACAGCATGGGGTACATAGGTCCATTGTCTTAGACAGGGATACAAAATTCATGAGCTCCTTCTGTAAAACCATGTGGAAACTGTTGAACACTAAACTACTCTTTAGCACCTCTCAACATCCCCAAACTGATGGGCACACATTAGTGACAAACTGTAACACCCGCAAATGTACCCTATTTTTTATAGTAAAAATATTTTACGGATACTTTTCAGCGAAATTTAGTTTTAGTTTAGAATTTAATTTTTCCGTGTCTAATTTAGAATTTTCGAGTTCGTATTTAGACTTTACGCGAGATTTCAAGTAAATCACGTCTTAAAACGTTATTGACTTTTCCTTGACTTTTTCCACTTACTCCATCTTATACTCACCCTAACCCTAACTTCCTCACAACTCAACATCTCCTTCTTCCTCACCAAGAAATCCCCAAAAAACCTAGCCTCCATATTTGATGCATCTTAGAATCGTCGCTACTCATTCAATTCTCGCTCAAATTCACGTAAGCTCGTCTTATTCTTTCCCTCTCATCTTCCTCTATCCGTATTGATAATAAAATTACCGTCTTTCTCGCTTTTCAATTTATCCGTCTTTCTCAAAGGTGAATTATATTCATCTTTTATTGTCTAATTGTAGATGGTGACCTCCAAGACCCCGACAAAGACTACTTCTTGATAGAAGAAGATATCGACGCGGAGTGAAGACGCAAAAAGGTAACGGTGAAGGGTTACTCGATATCATTTACGTTTTTTATGTGTTTTCTATGTTAGTAATCGTATTTAGAATATGATTAGTAAGCTTAGGACTTGTGTTGTTGATGATGGTTGTTGTTAGTTGATAATTGATATGAGAATTGATGATTTGTGATGATAGATGATGTTGTGTTATGCCTTAGTGAAAATTGTGAAACTTGTGTATTTCGTGCCCGAGAATGAATGCTGGCAGCGTTCCCTGGACGCTGGCAGCGTCGTGGGACGCTGGCAGTGTCGTCCGGCACTGGCAGCGTTACTCGCTGCCAGTTTCCCAAAGTCGACTGCAGTTTTCCTACACTGACCCCTTTTCGTAAAATGATCATATCTCCTTCGTGACTTCCTTGTTTTGGGCTTGTAACCAACCGTTGGAACCGTAAGAGGATAAGATATCACCTCCATTTGGAATTTAGGCATTTGGATGTCTAGAACTCTAGTTATGACCGTTTGAAGTAGACCCTTGTTTTAGTTGGTTTCCAAACAACGTTGTTTTGGAGAGGGGATCTATGTTTCTTATTCATTATACTTCCTAAACTTGTTCTAATGCTTATGTATCATGTATTGATTCATTTTTATCATAGATAAATTTATATAATTCCCTATTCTCATGTTTTGTGACGGTTTTTGGTATGTCCCACTTTGAGTCGGTTTTTACACATGTTACGGTTTGAGCACTAATTTCCTATGTGCTTTGTACTCTCATTCCCTTGGCTACCTCCACGTTCGTAAGGCTGGATTGTCGAAATGGGGATGTATCCTTACTGCTTAATTGCATGTGTTAGTGGGCATATGACGACGTTGTTGGGAGGCGAACGCTTTGTGTTGATCGACCCGGCCGTCAAATGTTGTGTACTTGCAAGGTGGTGTCATTTGCATGTAGCGTACCGCTTATTATGAGGCTTGTGCTCTTTTCCGCCTCTTTCGTGAATGTCGACCGAATTTGGGGTACTCGGCGTCTATGAGTGACTGAGTCTTGGATGCGAAATGTTTATCGCATGTCGAACCGGAAAATGTGATTTCGGGAGTCTGGCCATATTTAGACTAGGACCGTATTATTATCGTCGTTCTACCGGGAGGAAATTAGTCTACATATACGAAATGAATTGAATTGTGTATGCGTTCAGGGAAATGTTTATCCCGTGGATGCCTTTTAATCATACTTGCCATGTACACGGTGCTAGTGCGTTTCATTTACTGTGAGAGATGTCGTCAATGTATTGGTATGTTTGGATGGATGATTACATGATTGATTATTCATGATCATTGTTTGACTTGGCATGGTTCGTTTGTCGAGTCTCAATCTTATCAAACTTATACCGCTAACGGTGAGATGCAAGTCCTAGTGAGTGTATTCGGTTGCCAAAGAGTGTCTTTCCCGAGTCTTTGTATAACATGATGGATTCGGACTTGTACTTCATATGCTCTTATCATTATATATTGAATTGCCTATCTATCCTTATCGTATTTCACATGTATATCTATATATGCATGCTTCTACTTTTGTATTTCCTTTTATGTACGTTTAATGTGATATGGCTGGGAGAACCCGGAGTTACTCCCCACTGATTGTGGCGTTCATGTTTTTCATGGATGATCAGGTTGCTTGATTGGATGGCATTTTGCTTGGTATTTTGGGTTCGGGTGTGAGCTAGCGGGCGTTGTCCCTGGATGAAACACCTCTAGAAATTCTTTAGCTAGATGCTAATAACTTTGTCTTTTGTTAACACTTTGAGAGACTACGTCTCTTGTAGTAGTTTATAACTGGTTTGTAATTACTGACATTCCTCGTATTTCTATCTTGCATGTATAAAAGTTTTTAATATACCGTATTTTCCGCTTTATAAATCACATGCTTGTTACGTTTTATTTATGCATTCGCGAGGGTTGTCACACAAACAAGTCCTTGGGAAGGATTCTCAGATGCATTGTCAAGAAGTCATTCGAAGATTGGGATATCAAGCTAACTCATGCAGAATTTGCTTTCAACAGAGCACTGGTCACAGTCCCTTTGAGGTAGTCTATGGAAGCAACCCACTCATGCCTATAAATATGTAAAATGTACCTAAAGAAGTGATGAACTATGATGCCAAAACAAGGGTAGAATAGATAATGCTCAAGTTACATGAGATAGTAAAAAAGAAGATTGAGAAAACAAATGATCAGTACAAGCACAGGGCCAAGGTGCCAAGAGGGAAGAAGGATTTTCAACCAGGTGACCTAGTATGGTTGCAACTCAGAAAAGAAAGATTTCCAAGCAAATGAAAGAACAAGCTTATGCCCAGGGAAGAAGTGTAAGTTTCTTAAACTCAATATTAGACATTTCTAATATAATTTAATTAATAGTTTACGCATTAAACTAAAGGATCTTATGCATGCATAACAAAATACAAAGAAGGAAGAAGAAATTGTTCCTTGCATTGAATATAAACGAATTTTGGGCACAAGATAGAACTCCTTCCTACTCTTGTTCTTGAGCTTACAATATTAGGGATGAACTCCTAGTTCTAAATATAAGAACTCTTCAATAAGTTGAACTGAAGACAATCCCTTAATACTAATAATATAGTTCACTAGATAATATTATTAGAGACCTTAAATCAAAATCTAAATACTAATAATGTTACTACAATAGTAATATATATATATATATATAGTAATATATATATATATATATAGAGAGAGAGAGAGAGAGAGATAGGTTCCATGAGTCCTCATCCTAGCCATTGGATGAGGGAGATGGATGGATGAGATTGTAGAGACAAAAACACACTTAACACTAATCATTTACCTATGCACTAGTTAATTAACTTTCTCTCTCTAGCCTTTGGTTAATCACTTTTGAGCACTTTTAAATTTCTGAGATTTGTGAGTGTAACTTCAGCCCATATTTGTGTAACTTCAAACTAAAATGTGATTTCGACTATATAAACTTGAATTTATGAAACTTCAAGACAAGTTTATGTGATTTTAGACTTTTTATGAGTGTAACTTCAGTCATTACGAGTGTCACTTCAACCATTATTTATGTAACTTCAAACTTAAATGTGATTTCGACAACATACATTTGAATTTATGAAACTTCAAGACAAGTTTATGTGATTTTAGCCTTTTTATGAGTGTAACTTCAGTCACTACGAGTGTAACTTCAACCATTATTTGTGTAACTTCAAGCTAAAATGTGATTTCGACTAAATAAATTTGAATTTATGTAACTTTAAGAAAATTTTATGTGATTTTAGCCTTTTCTGATTGTAACTTCAACCATTATTTGTGTGACTTCAAGCTAAAATATGATTTCGACGGTACAAATTTGAATTTTTGTAACTTTAGACAATTTATATGATTTAAACCTTTTTATGAGTGTAACTCCAGTCTTTACAAGTGTAACTTCAAACCGTATTTGTGTAACTTTAATTTTAAGACATATGTATGTAACTTTAAAACATGTTTAGGTAACTTTAGTCATTTGAAAATTTTAATTTAAATTGATTTAACTTTAAGGCATATTTTGGTAACTTTAGTCCTTACTAATATAACTTCAGTTCTTAATTGTACAACTTCAAGCATAACTTCAGTCTGTTAATAGTATAACTTCAGTATCTTAAAAGTGTAACTTCAGTCCCTAAAAGTGTAACTTCAGTCCCTAAAAGTGTAACTCCAGTCCTTAAAAGTGTAACTTCAATTTTTAATAATGAAATTTTAAGACATGTTATCTTTAGTCATTACTAGTGTAACTTAAGTCCAAAATAGTGTAACTTCAGTCCAAAATAGTGTAACTTCAGTACAAAATAGTGTAACTTCAGTCCAAATACACCATCAATCATACTAAAATCAAAACATAATAGTGTAACTTAAGCAAAATCATACTGTGTAACTTAAAACATATAAAATATAAATGTGAAATGTATAACTTAAGCAAAAACATATAAAACATATAAATGTGTAACTTAAGCAAAGTGTAACTTCAGTCATTATATGAATAACTTCAGTTACTAAAAGTGAAACTTCAGTCATTATATGTGAAACTTCAGTGAAACAACACCAATAACCACAAAAAAAACTTGTGGTTTTTAGATCTGAAAAAGTAATGTGTAACATAAAAATAAAAACGAGATCTAAAAAATAAAAACATGTATTCAGGAAAAAAACTTCAGTGAAAAAAATGTGTAACTTCAGTGAAAAAATGTGTAACTTCAGTGAAAAAAAAATGTGTAACTTCAGTCATTTGTAACTTCAGTTAAAAAAAGTGTAACTTCAGTCATTTTATGTGAAACTTCAGTCATTTTATGTGAAATTTCAGTAAAAAAAATGTGTAACTTTAGTCATTTGTAACTTCAGTTAATAAAAGTGTAACTTCAGCCATTTTATGTGAAACTTCAGTCATTTTTATGTGAAACTTCAGTAAAACAACACTACTAACCACAAAAAAGTAACAAACATAAAAAATTTGAAATATAAAAACGAGATCTAAAAAATAAAAACATAGATTCAAAAAAAAAAGAAGGGTGGTGAAGAGACGACATGAAAGAAGAGATAAGAAAAAAAGAAAAAAACAAGATCTAAAAATAATGGTGCATATCTAAAAAAAGAAAAAAAGAAAAGAGAAAAGAAGAAGAAGAAGAGAAGAGGCGGCAGGAGAGGGCGGCGAGAAGGAGGCACGGCGAGGAACATGTGCGGTGGAGACGAAGCGGAAAGAAGTAGATTTGAAAAAAAAAAAAAAAATTTTTTTTTTTGGCCGGTGGCCGGCGGCCGGTGGTGGCCGGAGATGGTGGCCGGAGGTGGGAGATGAAAGAAGATGATGAATGTTTATGAATTTTTTGGGTTTTTGAATTTTTTGGGTTTTGAATTGTTTGGGTTTTGATTTTTTTGGGTTTTGATTTTTTTGGGTTTTAGAGAGAGATGGAGAAATGAAATTATGTGGGATGAGAGAGAAGTGGTTGAGTGGAAAGTCTTATATATTGAATTAAGATGTGATTAGTGGTTAATTAATAAAGATGAGAGAGAGTGAAAAATTAGCCCACTAATCCATTTTTGAGAGCTTCAATCTCAGCCATCCATCTCCAAGATCCAAGGGCCTATAAGAGGACTTATGGACTCACCTTTTCTAAGAGGACTTACATGATCCTTTCTATATATATATATATATATATATATATATATATATATATATATATATATATATATATATATACATTGAAAAAGCCCAACAAACTGCATGACTAAGGGGAAGTATTGGGAAGGGCAAGTAGGCCAGGAGATCGATTGAGGGTGAAAAACCTACGGGTTTGTTTGGCATAATGAGACGAGGTGAGGAGGTAGACACAGTTGTAGGTTCATGAAAAACATCAAAGGAGATAATTAAAGTGTCACGAGCACGTACCACGTTGATTACGACCTTATAGGTCTCATAGTCGAGGCCTTCAATTACCTAAGCAACTATGTCTTCCGCATCCATGGTCTTGCCCATACGGGCAAGTTCATAAATGCAAGTTTTAATGGCTTGCATATATTCAGTGACGGATTTTTCCGCCTTTTTGATCATATACTTGAGTCGTTCCTTTATTTGAAGGACGTGACCGCGATAAGGATTATTATAAGTATTAGACAAAATCGTCCATACCTCGGAGGAAGTCTTGGCCTTGAAGAAGGGGAGTGATAGATGAGTGAATCGTGCCAATGAGGGCACCTTTGAAGAGACGATCTTGAGGGATCAGTATTTGGTGCACCGGGTTAGAAGTGACTATCTTCTCGGCATTGGTGATGGTGGCAGGAGGGCACGGCTGAGTACCTCGAACAAATTTGTCGAGGTCAAAACCGATTTAACATGTCTTCAACTTGAGTTGCCCATGATCGATAAGTCATGGGTGTGAATTGATTGCATTGATGGAGGTTATTGAGGACAAGGAAAGGAACGAACCAAGCCATAGAGACGATATTTGATTCGTTGGCTCGATATCATATAAGAGATGGAGATGATTTTTTAAAAGCTTAATTATATTGACAAGAGTGACAACCCATTATTTATAATACAAGTAAACTAGGTTAGAGAGACTACCAATTACAAAGATATGGAAACTATATACAAAATATCAAAGATATACAAGGATATGAAAATAATAATATCACAAACTACAAGACTAAGTGATACAAATATTATTTTCCTTAATAGTAAGTTTTAACCAAAATAGAAGTAAATATAAATAAAATCTTACGGAGCAAAATTACGAGGTTTCATATAAATCTGGAAATAGTTTAGCCTCAGGAATCCTAGCAAGGGTTTCCTTGACAAAATAGGTTTGATGGCAGTTGATGTTGGGAATTTGAGGCTCAATAATTTTACCTTCCTTCCAATTGTACCAAAAAATGGTATCCGCATTGTACCGTTTCTTAAGCAACACATAACCTTCACGTATTCCGCGACAAGTGACGGGGATAACTCCGCCTGGTATTATAGGCAGACGGCCACCAAATCCCATTCCTCGGCAATTAAGAATCATCCTTGATTCATCAAAAAACTTGCGTATCGGAACACCTCCCCCAACATTAATGCTTAATAACTTAATCCATGATTCATGAACACCGTAGTCTTTCATTACCCACACGTCTAAACACCACTTGTTTTTATTCACGAACGTCGAAAACAAGAACCCGTCAAGTACCCCGAAGTCGAAAAATTTGCTTTTACGTTCGGAATCATAATCATAATAAAAAACTGGTAAAGGCACATTTTCTTTCCATTTTTCGCTGACAACGTCAAAACAACTGATTCTATTTTTAGGCTCGGACGGCTCGGACGAGAGTTTTACGGTTAACCAGTGTAACAAATGGTTGTTGATTAATACACTGTTGTACTCTCTGTCTGGCTTTTCCATCGACTCTGAAATCATTGTTTGATCAACAATTTTCCATGACTTGGAGTTGACGCTATAAACTCTTGTGACTCTGTCACATTTAACATAGTTGCGAAACGTGTTAGACATGCCCGAGACTACGACAATTTTGTAATCATTATTATGCTCGTCATAACCAAGCCCCACGCTCCCATCCACGCCTTTTATATCGGTTGCGCAAAACTCTATGAAGGATCGGGTGGAGGGATTGAGTAAAATTAGAGGGAGAACTCTGTGGATGTTGCGGTTGAGTTGAATAAGGACGAGGCCGTTGCAGGAACCAACAAGGGATGTACTGAAATCATGCCATCGAAATGTAGCCGAGGGAACAAGGGAATTTGAATTGAGGTTGTATACGTCAATTGTGTGTTTGGTACCGTTGGTGACAAGGAGACGGCTGTCGGTGGAGTGATAGTGTTGTAGGTGGAGGCGGATAAACTCGGGGGATAATATTGTTGCGTTGAAAGATTTACAGACGGTTTTGAAGCGCATAAGGGATTTAGGCGGGAGTTTTGGAAGAATTACGGATTGGATAATGTCGATGGATACATATGGTCTAGGCGACGGACGTGGTGGTTCTAATGGTTTTACCAACAACTCCGACGAGTCATCAATGACGTTCATGGTATTAGACGCCATTTATTACTGTTTGTTGAAGAAATGTTTGAATTGCTTTCCTTAATCTTTCTTTTACCGTATTAATATACATTTAAATTAAATTAAACGACTTCGAATAAGTCCCCTCTATACGTTAACACTAGCTTTGTATGGAGAACAAGTCTTACTGTGTAATATTGTTCTTTCCAAAAAGCACTTCTATATTAATAAGTAAATTTTCAATTCCTATTTTAATTTCTATTAATAAATAGGAAAATGAGATGGCGCCATCTGGTGATACTCAAATTGAGCGCCACCGAGGTTATTATGGTAAATTATGTAGCTATTTTCATTTTCCTCCCCTAAAATATGAATTTCAAACAAATTACTGGAAAAGGGTAGTTTGGGAACTTAAAATTGCATAACTAATTATAGTTAATAGTTAATAAAAAAAATCAATAGAAGTTTGCTTGAGTTTTGGAACTTTTTTAGGAGGAATGTTACAACAAACAAGATATGTATTCCAGCATATATTTAATCATGAAATAATGCAGATATGTGCTTGATTCATGGGTAAGGCGGTGGATAATTATATTGTGTTCAGACTTTTTAAATTGAAAATTAAATAGTTACTGATGTTCTTCTATGGGAACGACCCCTCAAAATTAGATTCTGAGAGCTTGACGACCATCTTGTACAAATGCATCATCTTTGTCTATTAAGGGCATTACGGCCACTTCATGGGATAATAGAGTTCGTATTTTAATTTATGGGTAATGCAAATTAAATTAAGAGAAATCATTTATTAATCTAGTACAGAGTATATCATAATTCCAGAACTTTACCAATCTATCATATTGTATTTTCTCTTTGTTGGCTCGTCGATGAAGAACCAACTCTATTGATGAAAAATTAAGTAGATGAAGAAGACAATAAAAGATGAAAAACTAAATTATTGATGAAGATAATATATATAGATAAACTATTTTGGTTAGAATTTTTTTAATTGAATAGCTATTAAATAGATAAAATTACATACCTACCCTCCAAACTTTGGCGCAAAAATAAAAATTTACATTTTAGTTTTTTATTTTTATTTTTCTTTAATTAAGGTGGCGCCGAAATTCGGTACCACCGGGTGGCGCCCTATCGCCATCCTAATAAATAAGAAAGTGCAAACAAATCTATTCGTAAAAATAAGATGACATTTATAGAATTATATTATTAGGTTCGTGCACGAAAATGTATTTACTTTTAATAAAATACACATTTGGGACATTATTGTTTTGATTAAGTTTGAAGTTTTAAATTATTTTTTAGATCAAAATACAAAGGTATGACATGTGAAAATTTATTAGTAGATTGTGAATATAAAATATTTAAATTTAAAAAATTTCTACATATTTCTACTAGTTTCAACATTAAGGCTCTATTTGCCAAAACTAGATTAAAAGGTGACTAAAAATGAAAATTGAAAAGCTAGCTGAAAACTGATAAAATAGTTAAAAAGGTAGCAGAAATTTAGACACTAATAAGGTAGCTGATTATGTGAATTTTTTCGATAAACTAGATGAAAAAGTAGCTTATTTTTAGTAAAATATTATAAATCGTCATATTAACTGTTTAAATATTATAAATTAAAGGGACGAAAAAATTAAAATGGAATAAACAGGTAGCTTATTTCTTAAATGTCACCTCGGGTAGCTTTTCACACCATGTAACTTATTTTATAAGTAAACTACTTTCCGAACACTTACCATGAAAATAACACAAATAGGATTATACAATCAGTTGTATATAAGCATTGTACAACCAAGATATAAATTTCTGAGCTTATATATATTTTTTCCGAGCTAATTCAAAGTTCATATTTTTAATGTGTAAATGGATGAGTTCAGATACTTTCTAACAAAATTCATATTCTTTAAAATAAAACTCTGATACTTTATTACAAAGTCCGGATTCTACATCATACAACAAGTGGTATAGTCCATAAATTGTGAAAATAAGGTACACTTCGAATGGAGATTAACAAACTTATTGGTTTCTCTCTCTCTTTTCGTTCATAGATCGATCTTCTAATAATCGGAAATTTAGGTGGCGCACTATACCAAACTTTGTTGAATTCTTTTGTAAAATCCTCATATATATAAAAGCTGAGTTTTTTCTAGCCTTTCTATTGGCCGGATAAAACTCAACTTTTTCCCATTTTTATGCATGTAGGACCCACACAATTTCCAAAACATTTAATTTCTCTCTCCTCCCCACACCAACTATTTACATTCTACTATATAATTATGATTATAATAATATGATGGCCTATCATATAATACTTCGTATGACTTATATAATATGATTTCCTTATTTATACTATGCTAATCCGGGAAAAAAAAAATATAACAATCGACAAAATAATAAAATTACCATTCCAAAAATAAAAAATAAAAAAAAATATTCACATTCCAAAAATTATATACAAAATATACAAATTATTACAATTCTCATATACTTCGTATACTATTATACGAGTACATGTTTAGAACAAATTGAAATCCACTAAGGTTATTAAAAAAAACACATGCATCATCTATATAAATCATGGGCTCACAATAATAAATTGCATGTTGATCGAACAAAAAATTGACATAAAATTTAACAGTAATTATATATTTGTTTAATTAGTATATTTCGAATATCATAATTTTAAAAGTAATCCGTGCATTTTAGCATGGGTATAAAACTAGTTAATTGTGAAGCTGTAATTTTATCCCTTTATCCACCTCCCTAATGTACTTATGTTAGTTATGTGCCCCATTAACTCATAATTTTAATATTAGGTACGTTCATTTCCATTAATAAAAATTTGGTCAAATAAACTACATAGATTATTAATTTATACTCCAGTTTATTTGTTTTGCCAAACATAGTCTAACCATTCTAATTACCTATTGGTTTGACTGGAATTCAAATTTCATTATATATATATCCCATTCTTGAATTCGGTTCTAATTCAATGATAGGAGTGATTCTTTTTTACCCGATCTAATTTTTTTTCAGTTGGTTTCTCTTGTGACGGTTACAAACTTGTGACGGTTTATATGTGACCATTTTATGATAAAAAGTAATCATTTATAAAATGTTACCAGTCATATAATGGTTACATTTTCCATAAAATGGTCACATTTGCTCTGTTACAAACTTATGACGAAAAATATGTGTCACAAATAAAAATTTGTGAATTTTTTTAATAGCCCTTCATATATGCATACACACGTCAACTATGCTACACAGCACCCCAAAAAATATTCACCTTCATGAAATAGTCTGTATTGGATTTACCTTTTCCCATAAAGTCATAAACACATATGAGGCTATGAGCGAAGAACTACTCAACTAGTGACAACAATATTCTTCTTACAACTTACCTAGTCTAAGACGACCTTGTCAATACGTTATATATTCATTGATCAATTGTTATCATATTTTTTTTAGGTTGTGTTAGTAAATTGTTATTCTTTCTATATTAGAAATGTTTTCTATATATAATATGATCACCTAATGATATTATTCTCCACTTGTCATCCACTAAATGAAACTACAAATGATCACACACTTTTTCCTAGATCTTTGTGACAAAATGAAAGGATAATAATTCACCGGGACGGACGGTGTATATAATATTGAGGGATTATAAGAGAATAGAGAATCGATAGGAGCATCTATTCCTCTTACTAGTCTTAACCCATGTAAATTACATGGGTATATGGTTTCGAATTTTGTTATCATAAAAAAAATATGCTACTTTTTGTCGCTCAAATTTTGTTAATACTCCCCCATTTTGGACATAACCCTCCAATTCCACTTGTGTTTTAAAAGGGCAGGCATTGCATATGAGAGGGTGTTGCTGAGTTTGGGTGCCATCAGAACTTGGAAGCAATCGGCTATATTGGTGCGAATGAGTCTTACATACCCTTGAATTTAATTTATTCGAGATATATGTTCAATCATGTAAACATGCCTAAGCCTCATGCCCTCATCCACATGGAGGATTGAGAGAGAGAGTCCGCTTCATAAGCACAACGATGTTCCATTTTAAAACCAATTAACAATATAGAGAGTAGCCCATTAGTTTATAAAGTGATAAACTTTCTAATCTTTTATCAATGTAGGTTTACTCTATAATGTGAAACTATTGGATTTATTTCTTCACAATATCATGATAGAACTATAATTAATAATGGTAGGGTGCAAACTCATGTCCCACGAAAAGGTAAAAGGAGGTTTTTATAAGTGTGCACAACATATAATTGATAAGACGATATTTATTCGTATTTATACCCCTTATCTATATATTTTTACGGTCGTCAATCGCATTATTTGAGCTACTTGTTATATGATAACATCAAATTGAGTCGTGTCATTTAGGGTAATTTAGTTACTTATTAATGTTAATTTATGGGTCTTTAGTACTCCTTTTGTATTAAGTATTCTCTTAGTCTTTTGTTATAATTTCATTTAATTAGATTATTTTGGAAGGTGATTGATGTTAAGCATTGAAATGTATGCCAATAAGGTGCACATTTGTGAGGTTTTGGTTGTTGTGTGTTATTTTGGAAGCATTGACATGCAAAAACAAGACCAAAAATGAAGATTTGAAGTATCGATTTTCCAAGGGTCAACTTCAAACGGGTATATCTTGAGTTCTAGAGCTCGTATCGATGTAAGGCTAAGTGGAGGTGATAGCTTATCCTTTTAGCTTTCCAACGGTAGGTCGCAAGCCCCAAATAACCAAGAAACGAGAGAGATATGGCTCTCGCAAAAACAGGCTGAAACGCTGACCGTGCCACACGACGCTGCCGGCGTCCTGTGACGCCGTCGGCGTCCTGTGACGCCGTCGGCGTCCACCGGGGCTGCTAGCATCCGACACTGCTGGTAAGCGACTATTTTTACGCCTTCTTGTTCTTTGAAGCCCATTTCTCAAGGCCCCTAAGTTTCCGAGAGGCAAGGGTATAAAAGAGCAACAAAAGAAGAGAGAGAGAGGGGAAGAACACAACACATACTCTCATATCATAATTGAATCTCATATTTTTGGTTCTTCATTTTGGCTTGTAATTTGGTTGAACTTTATTTTGGGTTGTAATACTTGGATTATGGGTAGCTAATCTTCCATTTCTTAATGTAATTGGAACAGGTTCTCTTCTTTTAGCATTGTAAGACTTTTTCTTACCTCTTCTTCTTTATTTAATACCATTTTCTCATGTTTAAGTTCCATTGTTGAATGAATTATTGTTGAGACTAACCATCTTAGCAAGTGTTTGTTTAATTAGTGCTTTGTCTAGATAAATTTGGTTAATTTGTCTTGATATTGTTGAAGCAACCTTAAAAGATTGTAACTTTGGTGTAAAAGTTGGAATCTTTTGAGTGGAATTTGGTTTATTGTGTGATTAGAACATGGTTTAATGTTTTATTACATGATTCTAGCTTGTTTCTTTGGTTTTGTTCATAAAGCTTGCATCTTTGATTTGGGCTCATGGTTTAATGGGTGTAAATTGAGTTGTAAAGGGTCATACTTAGTTGATTTAATCCTTGTTGACTAATTTCTTAGAAACATGTATTAGATAACTAGAGAAGAGAGGAAAGAAAGAGTCTTTACTTTTCTAATTGTTATGTTACTTGGGATAATTGCACTAAGTACTTTTCTCATATTTGATTTCTTGCATAGAAGGTGTTTCTTCTATTATCTAGCCTAGAATTTCATGTTTCAATGTAAGTCATGTTTTTAACCAAATTTCTTCTTATATGTTAATCTACATGTTTTCTCATTGTGAATATCATTGTTTGTGATTATTAGCAATTAGTGTCTTAATTAGTAATTAGTACCTTAATTAGTGTTTAGTTTCTTAATTAGTGTCTTAGCTAATTGTTTAGAGTCTAGATTTAGCTTAATTTCGCCTTCTCTTGGGTTCGACCCTATTCTTACCATTTACTACCTTTATTTAAGATAGTTTGTGTTTGTTTAGGAGATATAAATTGTTATTTGATCGTAACTAATTAGCGGATTTAACAACACGCCAATTAAGCTCGTCATTATACATCTATTAATTTCGGGATTTGATGACTGAAATATTATTTTTATAGCGTAAAGCGGATATTTAAGTATGGTTTGAATATGGTAGGTATTAATGGATTAAGCAGATTATGATTGCAAGACTACAAGCCCAAGTTATGAGGAATACGGATGAAAGACCAATTTGGGCTGAGCAATGAAACCAAGTAAGCAAAATATGGGCCAATACATTTACAAGGCCAAACAAATGGAACAAACAAAATGTACGTAGTGGACTTTGTGCTTGATGGACCAAGAGCAAATATGAGCACAAGTTGAGAGTAGCACGTGGGCCAAGTCCAAAACCAAAGAAACAGGAAACAAGCAAAGATCACAAGTTGAGGAACACAACCAAAAGCTACGCGAAACACTATCGGTAACCAAACAGAGATGGAACTCAACTCCGTCTCAAATTGTCAAACTCTATCCTCTTTCTCATATTTTAATCACAAAATCTATCTCGTATATTCGAATACAAGTATATAAATACCCGTCTCAATATCAGAATAGAAAAAGTGGTGAATACCAAAATATTTTATAGAGAAAGATGAGCGAAACGCGTGACGGTTCAATCATTTGGATCACAAGTTGAAGATGAAGCAGTTCTCAGACGGCGTCTTAGTACACGCCCGAGTACGGGTGGATTCCGGATTGATCGGAGGCGTGATATCCGATGGTCGTGCTACAGATTCAGAGCAATTATATAAGTTCTTCTAAATTCCATTGTACCTAATTTATTGATTGAATTCGTTGATTAATTTTAGTATTAAACCTTGGCTGTTTAATTGTTAATCTTTATTTCTATCCAATATTTTACTCGTCTTAATATTAAGTTGCAATTCGGTTTATAATTTGTTATCTTATTATAGTTGGAATTGTATACTTATGCTAATTATTTGATTTTGGCTTAGTTCGAGTCATATAATACGAGTAGCAACTAGTTTGAATTAGTCTCTGCAAATTGGGGTTAGTTTAGGTTAGGAGTAATATTTGGTCAGTTAATCAATTAGGTAGTGACGACACTTAAAGGGTTAATTGGATTAATGATGTATTCTTGGTTCAATAATGCTTCTAATCCAGTCTTTAGTAGAGTGTGACAGACTTACATCGGTCGTTTAGTTTAGAATCAGTCTAGGCTCAGTTCAGGTCGGATGTAATTAAGAGAAGATAGGGAGTTCTTGTTATCTTGAGTTCCACAGTTAGTCTATAAATAAATTAAAGAGTTGACGTAAACAAATATCGGTTGCCAAGGTAAAATTACCAGTAGAATACGAGCTTAATAATCAGGTATTCAACTTCACTTTTAGACATTAGTATTTAGTTATATTAGTTCATTAAATTTACCAATGAAACCCCCCCCCCCCCCCCCCCCCCCCCCCCCCCCCCTCTTTCGTAAATATGTTAATAGCCGTAAATAATAGTACATATGTAAGTTAGTTAATAAATATTACCAGATAGTTAATTAGTTTTTCCAGTCTCTCCGTGGGATCGACCCTACTTATCCTTTACTATGTTTATATTTTTGAGGTTAAGATAGGTAAATAAATTATTAATTTTGTATGCGAAAACGACACATCAATAATACGATACTTTTTGAAAAAGAGCTCAAGAGTAAATTCGTGAGGACTTCACCAAAAGCAAACAATATCGTACTATTATAGATCGTGGACACCTGCATAGCACGGGCCCAACATGAGGTATCAACCCTTCCGCACAACAGGTTATACAAGAGAAGACCGTCATCAATTTGATGAGGTGAGCTGAGGCTTAACGGAGACAACAAAAAACATACCTAATAAGTCCAAAGAAATAAAGTCGAGGTTGCACACTGATTGTTGGAGTAAGCGTCCTCAACAATAGTGCGATCACTTAATTAAATCTCAATAATTAGAATACAAATGGATGATTAACATCATAGCCAACTAATCCACATTAATCGTTAATGATTGACTTACTAGAGTTTGACATTACTGTCGTATGACGGTGGTGATCAGTTGATCCCTTGAGGTCACACCGAAAGGACGATTCCCTAATCATGAAAGTTAATTAATTGTATAACGATACAGATTAATTAATTCCTTAAAACAGAACAAGTTTGTATAATTAGTGAGAATTATATCTTATTGTAATATGATTAAATAAGATTCCATTTGGTAATTTAATTGTTATATTACTAAGAATGCTTAATGTTTATGAAACATTTAAGATAAGCATGATTGGTCGGTTATGATTACAATTAGTTGTAGATCATATTAACCAAATATGAGATGACCCGTTTTATATATATATGTGATTATAAATTATTACTTAAAATGTTAAGTTTAATTTATTTGACATGAAATTATATTTAACTAGTTAAATACTTATTTTTATTATAAGATCACATGTCACATGTCACATGTCACATGTCACATGTCACATATGTGACAATTGACAACATTACAAAATAAAATGGACACTCATATATATTAACATGGGTGCACCGGGTTTGGTAGAGCATGGGGTGGAGTTTATGTTTTGATTAATTGTTCTATTTAAGGCATAAATATAATGATCACTACCCTATATACCTATAGCCACCCTACCACCTTGTTAAGACAAAAAGTAAAACCATGCCCTCCCTTTCCAAGGGGGTGCCGACTTTGTGAGGTAAATAAGAGGATGTTTTCCTCTTGTTTAATCACTAGTTCATCTCATTATTCTACAACTACAACATCTCACTAGAAATCACATATACTTAGAAACTTTAGAAGTTTCATAGAACTTGTGCTTTGTAGCTTGAACTCGACATTTCTAAGGTAGAAATTTCGAGTGTCATACTTGTTTTTTAAGGGTACTTAACTATTGTACTAATAAATCAATAGTTGAGTGATTTAAGGGTGATACGAATTATGAGGCGGAAGCGAAACAGTTAAAATATGCGAACTACGTTCGAGTATGAGAATTTTTGGTAACGGTAAAAGTTGTAGAATTAGACCTATAATTCGACCGGCGAACGGACTCAAGACATATTGAGAACGATCTAGTTAATATTCGAACGCATTCAAATAAAAACCAAGTTTGTGCTTAACAAGCAATTTTTGATTAAATTTCTTGATGATGAAAAATTACCATCTTCAAGACTATAAATAGCCTTAAGGTGACAACCGTTTACATCAATTGAAAGACTCCTAATGACACCATTAAACTAGATAATTATGGCCATTCATTCTAGCGACTGAAGGCCAAATAAAAGCAGTAAACAACAAAACGCATGGTAATAAACAACTCACTAAATGGGCAACAATCACCCTTTATTGACTAAACAAAGTGCAACTAATTGTCTTTGTAGGAGAGCCTTGTAATTTAGACAGATCCAATGCAAGTGATCAAACCAACGAACCAAGCCCTCGAACTCGATATTTCTTCTGCTATCATAAGAGCATGGTCCAGCAACCCACGAGCAGTATCATTCGTGTCCTCCACCGTATCATCCCCTCCCCCTTCAAAAGGAGTTGACCTCAATTCCGTAAGACCGTCTTCATCGACATATGGGGATAAATCACCCACGTTAAATGTGGCATGCACACCATGGCCACCGGGTAATTCGACTTTATAAGCATTGTCATTAACACGAGAAATTACCACCCTCGGACCTAGGCATGAGTTTATTTTTCCGCTTACTTGGAAATCGTTCCTTCCTTAAATGGACCCAAACCAAGTCGCCTTCTTCGAAAACACGAGGTTTCCTATGCTTGTTTGCCTTGCGTTGATAGGTGGCAGTGATTTCAACAATACGATCACGAACTTGTTGGTGGACCTTCATCATTGACTTAAGCTTGGACTCAACGCCTTTATGAACTAGTTCCCCATTAGGTAATGAAATTAAATCGAGTGGAGCACACGGGTTTAGCCCATAAACGACTTCAAAAGGAGACCGACCCGTAGCATAAGTAGGAGACCAGTCATAAGAAAACTCGGCATGAGCAAGCTTAATATCCCAATCCTTTTGTGTCTTACTTACCAACCCACGCAACAAGGTTCCCAAAGTTCAATTTGTTACCGATCGGTTTGCCCATCCGTTTGCGGGTGATGCGACGTGCTAAACAAAAGTTTTGTTCCTACCTCTCTCCACAAAGTATTCCAGAAGTAGCTTAAAAATTTTGAATCTCGGTCGAAAACGATAGTTTTTGGAATACCATGTAAATGCACCACCTCCCTATAGTACAAATCCGCAACATTACAAGCATCGTCGGTCTTGTGACAAGGAATAAATTGAGCCATTTTCGAGAACTGATCTACCACCACCATGATAGCATCCTTACCCCTTTGTGTACGAGGTAAAGCGACAATAAAGTCCAGAGAGACATCCTCCCAAGGCCCCACGGGAACCGGCAATAGAAGATATGACCCAAATTAAATGAGCTCTTAGCCATCTTACAAGTTACGCATTTTGCCACAATCTTTGTCACGTCCCCGAACATTTTGGGCCAAAGAAAATGTTCTTAAGCACCTCCATGGTCTTAACTACACCAAAATGACCAGCCAAACCACCCCCATGAGCTTCACGAACGAGTAGCTCCCGAATTGGGTGTCTCGGAATACAAAGACGGTTCCCTTTAAAAAGAAACCCGTCCTGCACAAGGAATTCCCCAGCCGTGCCTTTGGCAAATAACTATCCAAAGTCTACATCATTTTCATAATAGGCTTTCAACATTTCAAACTCCAACAAACATGCATTAAGCATGGAAATCAAAGAATACCGTCGCGACAATGCGTCGGCTACGACATTAGTTTTACCATTCTTATATTTAGAAGAGAAATTAAAAGCTTGTAAAAACTCAACCCACTTGCCATGACGAAGACTTAAATTTTGCTGCCCGTTAATGTATTTTAAAGACTCATGGTCAGAGTGTAAAATAAAATGGTTTGGTCGGAAGTAATGACTCCATTACATAACTGCCCTAACAATAGCGTAAAACTCATTGTCATAGGTACAATATTTCAAACGAGCACCCCCTAATTTTTCCAAGAAAAAGGCCACTGGTCAATTCCCTTGCTTCAATACCACCCATATACCCACCCCGCTAGCATCACACTCCAACTCGGAAGGCTGCGAGAAATAGGGTAAAGCTAAAACAGGAGCCTGACATAATTTTTCTTTCAACAACTCAAAAGACGATTGGGCAGCCTTACCTCAAACAAATGACCCCTTTTTACGAAACTCCGTCATCGGACTTGCTATAGAACTAAAATTAAAAATAAACCGACGATAAAAAGAAGCAAGACCAAGGAAAGATCTTACCTCCGTGTCTGTTTTCGGTACTGGCCAGGTACGAATCGCCTCAACTTTGGACTGGTACACTTGCACTCCCTCACCCGACACCACATACCCTAAGAACAACACCTTATAGGAAAAAGCATTTCTCACGCTTACCATAAAGCTTCTGCTTGGTAAGTGTTTCGAATACCACTCTAAGATGCTCCTCTACATTTCGACTATTAATCATAATATCGTCGAGGTAGACGACCACAACTTTACCCAAAAATGCCTTTAATACTTCATTCATTAAACGCATAAAAGTACTCGGGGCATTCGTGAGGCCGAATGGCATGACAGTCCACTCATATAATCCATACCTTGTTTTAAAAGCGGTTTTCCATTCGTCCCCTTCACGCATGCAGGTTAGATGATATCCGCTTCGTAGATCGATCTTACAATACAACTTAGAACCGTGGAGGTCGTCAAGCAAATCGTCAAGTCGAGGAATGGGAAACCGGTATTTAATTGTGATGTTATTAACTCCCCTTGAATCGACACACTTCCGCCACGATCCATATTTCTTTGGTACAAGCAAAACCGGTACGGCGCAAGGACTCATACTCTCCCGAACATACCCATGCTCCATTAGCTCATTAATCTGTTTTTGAAGTTCTTTAGACTCTTCCGGATTACATCTAAAAGTTGCCTTGTTAGGTAATGACGGCCCGGGAATGAGATCAATTTGATGTTCAATGCCTCGTAAAGGAGGTAGACCTGGTGCGTGGCAACTCGTCAGGAAAGACATCTTCAAACTCATGTAACATCCCATCAACCAGACTTCCTGCCTCGGTCTTCGAACTCAACATCAATTCTTCTCTGGCCATGAGCAAATAGACACGCTCCCCTTGATTAATAGCCTGCTCGATTACCCGCTCCTTAACCAACATTGTTGCCTTCTTTTTCTTGGTGCTCCTGGACCTAATTGCTTGAGAAGACATCGGTTTCAACACAACTTTTTTACCCTTGTCCCTCAACACATACTCATTGCTTCTTCCTCGATGCTCAACATCCCGGTCAAAATACCATAGACGCTCCAACAAAACGTGGCAAGCATCCATAGGAATGACATCACAAAGAACTTCATCCACATAAGAACCCATCGTTAAACCAACACGAGCCTGCCTTATAACCTTCACTTTATTGCCATCATTCAGTCAATGAAGCGCATAGGGCATGGGATGTGTGCTAGTAGTCAGTCCCAATTTCGAGACCATTTCTTCCGAGGCTACATTAGTACAACTCCCACCGTCGACAATCACACTACACCATTTGTCATTAATTTGGCACTTGGTGTGGAATAATTGCTCTCGCTGATCCAAGTCAATGGACTCGGCTTGGGCTCTCAAAGTACGGAGCACCAATATGGTATCATATACGAGAGCCTCATAACCCTCTTCCTCCTCTCCTTCTTCCTCAGCCTCATCAAAATTAAACACGTCTCCCAATCGCTCCTCTTCCTCGGCCAATTCCTCTCAACATTCCCTAGCTTCTCGCAAAGTCACTACCCTTTTATTTGGACAAGAACATTGAAAATGGCCGTACCCATGGCATTTGAAACACCTAACTTTCGACAAACTGGTCTCTTTCCCTGGCTCCGAGGTTTTTGGTATATTTCTGGTCGAATTGGCAGAGTTTGGTGTCGGCACAGTTTTAGGAAAAAAAAACGGGTTTGGAATTCAACACGGGACTACTGAATTCCCTACCCGAACCCCCTGTTTTGTTTTTCCCTCGGGCTTCTAGTTTTAGGCATAAAGTGCACCAGGTGTCAAAATCCAAATATGGGTAAAGCTTGACTGAATTGGCTATGTGACGGTTGAAACCACGAAGAAATCGCGACATTTTCTTTTTCTCATTCTCCTCAAACTCCCCCATTAAAATTAAATTTTCAAACTCATCGATATATTCAGCAACACTCAATTTTTCTTGCATAAAATCCGCAATTTTACGATAAACACTCAGTTTATGAGTAGCCGATAGATACCTTTTCCTAAATTTACGCAGGTAGGGAATCCCACGACGAAATCTTGTTCTTCCCAGTGCGAGATCGTCTAGCCTTCAACCCCTCGTACCAAAGTGATTCCCCCTTGCTCAATCTCAGAATTGCATATTTGCACCTTTTCTCGTCACTGAGATCTTTAAAATCGAATAAACGATAGATTTTTCTTTCCCAATCTAGATAGTCCTCCGGCTTGGTACCTTTTATGAATTCCGGGAGTTCAGACACTTTGAATTCGTCTGGTTTCTTACGAGGTCCAGAACGGCTGCCCGTAGGGCGGTTACGTAGCAAATCTCGAAGATGCTCGAGTATCATATCGTCGTCAAATTCTGCCATGTTTTGTTTTGTTGTGATTTTTTTTCTCTTTTGTTTTGGAGATAGGATAATAATTGGGCGAACCTACAAGCCTAGGGTCGTCTCGATAAATGGAAATCAGCAGTCGGAGCTCGGATACCACTAATGATACGAATTATGAGGCGGAAGCAAAACAGATAAAATATGCGAACTACGCTCGGGTATGAGAATTTATGGTAACGGTAAAAGTTGTAGAATTAGACCTATAACTCGACAACGGCAAACGGACTCAAGACCTATTGAGAACGATCTAGTTAATATTCGAACGCATTCAAATAAAAACCAAGTTTGTGCTTAACAAGCAATTTTTGATTAAGTTTCCGGATGATGAAAAGTTACCATCTTCAAGACTATAAATAGCCTTAAGGTGACAACCATTTAAAGCAATTGAAAGACTCTTAATGACACCATTAAACTAGCTAATTATGGCCATTCATTCTAGCGACTTAAGGCCAAACAAAAGCAGTAAACAACTAAACGCATGGTAATAAACAACTCACTAAATGGGGCAATAATCACCCTTTATTGACTAAATAAAGTGCAACTAATTGTCTTTGTAGGAGAGTCTTGTAATTTAGACAGATCCATTGCAGGTGATCAAACTAACGAACCAAGCCCTCGAACTCGACATTTCTTCTGCTATCATAAGAGCATGGTCCAGCAACCCACGAGCAGTATCATTCGTGTCCTCCACCGTATCAAAGGGTACGTCTAGGTGCAACTTATATGAGGGTTCCTACTCTTGGAGCTTTTGGAAATTCATCCTAAATCATCTAGCTCAAGAACAAGTGCAAGAAGGTGTCTTGTACTTGTGCTTATACTCAACTGAAACTCAATGTGTATTAATTTTCGATTTAAATAGTTAGCATGCAACTAGATCTTGAAACTAATTAAAGAGTAAATTAGTATTAATTAATAAATGTCTTAAGTGTAGGTATATGAACCTAACACTGATGAGACGATGGATGCACACCACTCTAAAGTATATTAGGTGAACAAGAGTTTAGCATTCAAGTGTAGGAGAAGTCATGTGAAGGGCCACACACACCTACTGTGACACTTGGTGTATCGTTTAAGAGAAGACTATACTTCCTCCCTTCAACTCCATTCTATCAAAAAACTTTTTCACATTTGCCGAGACGTGTTTTACGCGGTAAATATCGTTAGCTACGTGTTTGCAAAAATTATAAAAGTTAGATATTAATAATGTACTCGTAAAGACGAATCAAACAAGATCACACATGAATATATTTTTTACTTATATATTGAGAGAAAATTGCAATTATATGATCACTTGTGAATAGTGTTGTGAATAGTGTACAAAAATGAAAGTGGTAGAGTGGAGTTGAAGGGAGGAAGTATATATTAAGCAGTTACCATGAAAAGCAAGTTGATGTGGTGGTGAAACGTTAAGTTCATTCCTAAGGTTTAGGGTTCAATTACCAATTTATATATATATTTTTTCCTAAATTTCTCTATTTTTGATCTTCTTTTTGTATCTTTTAATGGTTTTTCTTTAAAATTATAGCTTTTTAATTTTCCCGATTATTTTTCTTTTCCACTCCTCTATGAAATTTTGGGTATTGATATTTTACCGTATAAATTACTATATTTATTTCATTTTTATTCTCCTCCCTATTTATTTATAAAACTATCGTCTTCCTTCTTAATTGAGTTTGAAAAATATGTGATCATCCAATATTATTAGTTGATAATTATCTACTACTCTTATCATTTTCGTTAGAAAACATTATTCACATTTTTTAATTCAAAAGGATATTTTATCATTCTTATCATTGTCTTTTTTTTTATAATGAACAAAATAAAAAAAATTGTTTTGAAAGTGCAATATAGATTTTCCGTGAAAAAAGTAAAAGTCAAAACCTGAATCCCAGTTATTGAAATTATAGAATCGCCTCTAATAGTCATCAATAGGGCTGCTCACACAGTCGAGCAAGGCCGGGTCGGGGCGGGGGATCCGGAACCGACCCGCAATAGTGGGAGCGTCGAATGGGGCTGGGGCGGGGCGGGCAGGCCAATCAAAATATGACCTTAGGGGGCGGTTTATGCTTTGGGCAGGTTTTGGGTAGGCAGACCTTTCGCGGGTCGGGGTTTGGGGCGGGCCAAGTTAAGGATTACGGAACGAAGCGGAACGACCCTGGAGAGGAGCGGGTTTGGACGGGCTGCAAGCGGGCGAGGCCAAAAGTGACTTCTTCCAATTATACCAAAATAAAGGTATCTGTATTATACCGTTTCTTAACCAACACCTCACTTTGATCAATTACGCGACAAGTAATTGGGATTACTCCACCTTGTATTTTCGTCCCCAAACTATCAAATCCTATTCCTCGGAGTTACGAATCCGAAATGGTTAATCAAAAAACTTGTGTATCGGAACAACTCCGTCAATACTCAACAACTTAATCCACGATTCTTGAACACCGTATTCTTTCATTACCCACACGTCTAAACACCACTTATTTTTAGATTTAAACGAAGAAACAAGCACCGGTCCAGAACCCCAAAGTCGATAAATTGGTCTTACGAAGAATCAATGCAAGTGATTTCATGTTGAGGCGCCCACGGCCGTTTTACGGTCAACCAGTGTAACAAATGGTTGTTGACTAATACACCATTGTAGTTTGTGTATGTACTGCTTCTCCATAGACTCATCTATCATAGTTTCATCGACGATATTCCATGACTTGGAATTGAGGCTGTAAACTCTTTTGACTCTCGTATAAAGTCTTAGCATGAACACTCAATGCAAATCAATGGGTGGCTAACACGGAATTTTTGTCGCCTTCGCCGGTCAAAACAAAATAACTCAACTAACTAATATAGTAGCAATAGTTAAGGTCGATCCACAAGAAGGTTAAGGTCGAGTACTAGTTCGTCTCAAAGGACAAGTTAGCTACGCAAAACAAGAAGTGGTAGAATTTAAGCTAATAACTAACTAGGTTAACTAAACTAATAAAACAAGTAATATAAATATTGGTTTGAAGAACTAGCTAGAAAGGGTTTAGGGTCCGATTTTCTCCACTAACACGTCTTATTTACTCTCATGAATCCCGTCAACAAGTCATTGGGTGTTGTTTAGAGAAAAACGCATCTAGCTCGCCTAACACCTCCCTCCCGGGTTCGCGTTAGGACGGTAGCTATCCCGATCACCTCCCTCCCGGGTTCGTGAGTCGGAATCCCTTATCCTTGACCAAGGTCCACTAAAATGGGCTCATTCTCATGTACCCGGCAAAGGTTAAGGTCAATACATACACGTTATCTTCCCGATCATCTCAATCCTTTTCCCAAAGGTCAAGTTCAAACTGACAATTAAAGGCACTCTCCTTAGGTTCTCCCTCCTGGGTTCAACCTAAGTCAACAACTAGTGTAGATGGGGTGAGCCGACTCTCAACCTAGCTAACTCCCGTCGACGGTCAAGGGTCAAAAGTCAACACAAATCCCAAATAAAACATAATAAAAGTAAAATCCTTTAATTAACCTAAATAACTACCCAACAGCTCATTAATTATCGGATTCAATTAAGTAAACTTGGCATGTTACGCATTAATCAAACCCTAGTGACAAACTACTCACTAATCATTTCTAAATTAACATTTAATATATAACCAACTACTCTAAACATGTAACCAAACATAATAAGTTAATAAAAATTTAAACTTTAAACTAATCTATTACTCCTTTCATACCGGTCAATTGTTATTATTTGGGTTTTGGACACTATTCATTAGTGGAGAAAATCCTTAAAATAATAACTATTGTATAACATAAAATATAGTTATCTGAGATTTTGTTTGATTCGATTTAATGAGTAGAATAAGAACTTCATAGTGCAAAATGGGTGATTATGGTGTAGCTTTTATGGTGGATAATGATTTTGTAGTTTGACATGTTGGTTTATTAAGACGACTTGGTTATTGAATTGAGATACTCTTATTTTTATATGATGAAAATGTTACTGGATAGGAGTTGCAGCAGAAAGAAGGAAAGTAGGGGATTGTCACTCGTTTTCATTCATCTGAACCCGTCTTGCCCAGTCTTACCACTCGTTTTTCCGCTTATCTGGATGCCTATAAAGTAAAGCAACGGAAACAGTAACAAATCCCGAAAAATAATATATATCGACACAAATTAACATAGAACCAATAATATTCTATTTTATTCTAAAATGAGTGAATTATACTAATTTAGGCTATAAATTCCGATAAAAAAATGAGAGAAAATGCGGGCCAAAAGCGTGTATAATCTTTCTTTATTAAAACAACAACCACAAAGCTGAGTTATCAGCCTGTGGTTGAAAGTACATGTTTTAAAAAGTAGACTCCACCATGTTCATCTTCATCTTTTAATTTCTTTTTTCATCTTCATCTTATAATTTTTACACAGAAGTCAATTAATTAATCTACCTACCCATTAATGTATCAAGTTTTTGGTTAACGAGATTTCAAAAATTAATTAAATTTATCATTAAGTTGTTAATAATATACGGAGTAAAGATTAACAAAATTGACAAATGAGAAAATCCAGTACATGAATTTAATGAGTATACTAAACCAAACCCAGAAACAATATTTCGTAATACATAACATAATTAAATAGTAGGAGAAAAGGTAATTTGGTTATAATAAATTTTTAATAGCCAATTATTTATTATTTAATTGAAATAAAATACTAGAAAAAAAAAATTAAAATATGCGATTTTTTATTTAAAGAGTGACAAAATTATTGAAGTAAAAAAATATTAATAATAGCCAATATTATAATTGAATTGATGAATTAGGTGAATGGGTATAGGAAAGGGAAAAAGTGATTTGGAAAAGAAAAATAAACTACAAAACGACATATAAACTGAAAAAAGTTAATTTTTCTCTAAAACGACTTATATATTAAAAAAACAGATGGAGTATTGTTTAACCTCACAACTATGCTAGAGACGAATTTTGGATACGTATCAGGTGTATAAGTGTATTTGATAAATGGTTACAAAATATTAGATCACCTTCGTTGTGATCGAAAATTTAGGAGTCTTATAAGTAAATAAAAAGCGTATCTTTAAAAAAAAGACAAACTTTACAATACCACGTTATATAAAACTTATAGTGTATATTTATACTCCGTAAAACTTTTATAATAACAATGCATTTACAAAGAAAATCAATGCAATTTGCATTTAAATATTCAGATTTCTCAAATCATACATTAAGGTTAAATTAGACGCCGTAGTGATTCTTCTTACAAACAATTTATGTGCAATAATTTATTAATAAGTTTATTCCCTTTTTGTATTTTTACATAGTATTTTTGTTAGGATATATGTCAAAATTCGACTATATTCTTAAATTCTTCCCGTCTTTATAAGATCTGTAATATATGATCACTCACATACAACTTAATAAAATTAATCCCGTACATGTTTAATATTTTTTTTTATAGTAATCCTACTTTATTAAAGCAACAACCCCAAGTCCTATGTGTCAAGCCTACCATAAAAGTAGGAAGTGGAAAAGTCAACATTTTTTGGGGAATTATTTACTTGGAAACTTATATTACATGAATAAAACCACCGGATACTACTCAATAAAGGCAAATTACATTCAAATTTTACATTTTATTTCGAAACAATTTATAAACTATTTACATGAATTTATAATTTAGAAAAATTACATGATTAAATAATTACTATAATTTACAGTCTCTGTATTGAACTTAATAATTAAAAAAATCAGAATCTGCAAAAAAAAAAATTGTTGAGACGTTTTTTTCCCAAGAATTATATTGGTCACATACAAAACATATATGAAATATAAAATATACAATAATTGTTAATCGGCTACAAATAGAAACCTTACCAACATATTTGAATCC
The DNA here is from genome assembly GCA_022085475.1 of Heliosperma pusillum. Lineage (NCBI taxonomy): Eukaryota > Viridiplantae > Streptophyta > Magnoliopsida > Caryophyllales > Caryophyllaceae > Heliosperma > Heliosperma pusillum. The sequence goes on from JAIUZE010070188.1 coordinate 107,721, forward strand.
ATGAAAAATATATTTGATATAATTACATAAATATTATTTATAAATCATATAAATACGACGATATGTGTATGAAAAGATAGAGATAAAGATGATATTGATATGCAAATAGGCACTATTTGATTTAAGAACAACTTTTTTTTGATATTTTGACCGGGAACTAACAACTTTTTTTATGGTGGATATGAGAGTTGATAAATGGTGATAATTGGTGGGGTTAGTTTTCGAGTGTTTAAATGAAGACTATTATAGGGTCACTAAGGGCATGAATACTATCTCTCTTGAGTTTAAGACAGTTTTGATATTTTTTAGACAATAAGTGGGATGATTTGTATGTTTTTTAAACCGTCTTAAATTTAAGACGAATAATGTCCGTCTTAAAATGACAATTTGGGTTATAGGGTTTGTTTAGGGGTGATTTTACAGGCCAATAGCTGCAATGTATATGGACTTAGTGTATACCCGTTCCTCGGAGTAATTTCGGCCCAATACGCACTTTGTAAAAAATTTGGTTAGTTTGTTTGTCAATTATTTTAATTGTTTATTGAATACTCTTTAAAAACATGCACGGGTTTTATTAAATGAAAATCAGGTGTCACCATTTGCACGGGTTTGCAACTATTCGAATGAGGTCAAAATTTTCATTTTAATTATGCACAGATTAAAATTTTGATTTTGTCCAACGAAAAGGTTTTCAAAACATAGACAAGTTTAACTAACTGAAACATGCTAAACAACTTGCACGGGTCGGCAACTATTCAAACCGGGTTTTAATGAAGTAACAAGAAATAATAGAAACTCAAATTTAGCTAACAAGTATTGTACTACAACAACGACTTGGCCGATAGACCCTAAAGCTAGCATCATTTATGCTAATTACTATTGATATTTATAATTCAACTTTAAAATCTTAAATATAACTTCATAACTTTACAACTTTAATAACAAAAGTTTGAAACAACATACTCGTGCAATTTGCACGGGTTTTAAAACTAGTATTGTGTTATTAGTGGCCCCTGAATCAAACAAACATATGAAGGCAAGTGATTAACCAGGAATGTACCTAAAACACACATGAGGCCTTTCGTCCGCAACTTGTTTGTCCACCAAGAAAATATCCCGCTCGACTGTGGTCCCACCTTGACCGTGTTGGCTGACGCAGTAGGCTTTCGGCCACCGTTCTGATTCCCTCCCTTGTTTTGATTTTGGTAAGACCATCCACTGTTGTTTTTTTTGTTGTTTAGTTATGATTTATTGTTATAACTTCTTCGGTAGTTATGATTTATTGTTATAACTTCTTCGGTATTTATGATAGTTGTCTCCGCTGTTGTTGCTTCTTTGGTTACCCCACGAACCTCAGTAACTACTGCCCCATGCTTGAAGTTGGTGTTCGATAATACATGTCTTCCCCCTCCATATCCATCCCCTGGTGCGAGCTTACACTCAAAATCTCGGTGACCAACCTATTCACAGTTATAGCATCGCCATAACCAAATCCCGGTCAAACCTCGACCCCAGATGCCTCCCTTATTAGTTCCTCCTCTATATCTCGATCCTCTAGCCGAGTATGACTTAAACTGATTATTGTTAAGACGATATGAGGGAAACGCTTGTGTATTCATTCACTGGCAATAGTATTAATAGTTACATAAGTTGGGCCTTTCGCAAAGTACGGGCCAAAGCTAAGCTAACACAATTAGTATCATATTACCCCCCCCCCCCTCGAGCTGGAGCATGGAGATCAAGAATGCCCGGCTTGCGAAGGATATGTTGAAATTGTTGCGTACCAAGCGCCTTTGTGAAAATATCAGCCAGTTGGTCATGCGTAGAAACATGAGACGGAGAGATCAAACCGTCCACAATCGCGTCACGGACAAAATGACAATCAATTTCAATGTGCTTAGTGCGCTCATGAAAGACGGGATTTTGAGCAAGATATAAAGCGGACTGACTGTCACAAAAGAGCTGCATGGGTAAAGAAGACGGAACACCCAAACTAGTGAGGAGACCTTGTAACCATTTTAATTCACAAACAGCAGCCGCCATGGACCGATATTCTGCTTCAGCGGAAGAGCGGGAGACCGTGTGCTGTTTCTTTGTCTTCCAAGAAACAGGAGAAGCACCAAGAAAGACAAACCAACCAGTGACAGATTGACGAGTCAAGGGACAACCCGCCCAGTCAGAATCACACCAACAAGAAATACTAAAATCACTGTCGGACCGTAAAAGAATGCCCTGACCAGGCGTACCTTTGAGATATCGAACAACACGCAGTGCCGCATCCATATGAGCTTGACGCGGGTGATTTAAAAACTGAGAAAGGACATCAACCGAGTAGGACAAATCAGGACGAGTCACGGCAAGGTATACTAGACGACCTACTAAACGAGGATAGGACTCAACGTAGTCTAGCAAGGCACCGGCTGCCAAACCAAGTTGATGGTGCTGCTCAATCGGCGTCATGGCCGGTTTTGCACCAAGTAAACCCGTCTCGGAAACAATATCAAGGGTGTATTTCCGTTGACTCAGATAAATACCCTTGGCACTAAGTGAAACTTCTAGACCCAGAAAATATTTAAGAGGACCCAAATCTTTCATATGGAAGCATTTGCCCAAATATGTCTTGAAAGTAGCGATAGCGGAAGCATTATTACCCGCAATGACAAGGTCATCTACATAAATGAGAACAAACAAACGTACCTCGTCTTGCGAGTAGGAAAATAAGGAATAGTCGGAATAAGATTGTTGAAACCCATAGTCCCGCATCGCTGCAGCAAGCTTTGCAAACCAACATCGCGGAGCCTGGCGGAGACCATACAAAGATTTCTTTAAACGACAGACTTTACCTTCCTTGCCTCGACTGAACCCAGGTGGGAGTCGCATATAAACCTCCTCGGCCAAATCACCATGTAAGAACGCATGTGTACGTCCATTTGATGCAACTCCCACTCTTTGTAGCAGCAACGACCAAGAATGCCCGAATAGGGACAATCTTTACTACAGGAGCAAAAGTTTCCCCGTAGTCCAAACCTTCCACCTGATGATTACCAAAAACAACAAGACGTGCTTTAAGACATTCAACAGTACCGTTAGATTTATATTTAATTTTATACACCTAGCGACACCCAAGAGCCTTTTTGTCGGACGGAAGAGTGGAAAGCTCCCAAGTGTCATTCCGCTCAAAAGCCTCAATTTCGGCTTTCATAGCCGTGCACCAGCCATCATCACGAATGGCTTCCTTAAAAGAGGGTGGTTCAACCCCATTAGTAATTACGGCAAGAAAATGTCGTTGTCGCTCCGAAAAAGAATGACAATTAACATAATTTGTTAAAGAGTAAGGAGTACCTGAGGGCGACGAAGGTGGACTCGGTGAGCTAGAAGACGGAGATGGATTTTGTGCGGTGCCAAGAACATAACCGCGCAAGCGAGAATTCGGGAACTTGATACGCTGGCCACGACCAAGTTAATCCGGCAGCAGCTCACCCGTAGACCCCCCCCCCCCCCCCCCGTGCTGTCAACACCGGTACCCGTATCAGCCACCATTAATTCCTCCGCGGTAGCAGCCCCATCCCCATCTGCCACAACCAGAGACCCCTCCAAAACATGGGCAACAGCCCCATTAAATGGTTCGTCCGAGGGAAGTAAAGGAGCAGGGGATATAGGCTTGGCAGGAGAAGCAAATGGGAAACAATGCTCATGAAATACAACATCACGCGAAACAAAGAAGGACTTCGTCTCAGGGTCATAGAGCTTCCAACCTTTTTGAGAAACGGGATAGCCAACAAAAACACATTTTCGACCTCGTTTAGCAAACTTATTACCCTTTGTGGACTGATAATGAGCAAAAGAGAGACAGCCAAGTACACGCAAGTTTGCGTACTACGGAGGTAAGCCGAACAAGCACACATACGGAGATTTGTAATCAAGTAATGCAGACGGAGTGCGATTAATTAAATATTCCGCGGTAAGAATGCAATCACCCCAAAAGGTCTTAGGTAAGTGTGCTTGGAATAGAAGGGCACGAGCAACATTCAAAATATGACGATGCTTGCGCTCGACACGGCCATTTTGTTGAGGCGTGCCGACACAAGAAGTTTGAAAATGTATCCCGTGGCGAAAAAAATACCCCGCCATACAATTAAATTCAGAACCATTGTCACTTTGAACAGTTTTAATGGTCTTAGAAAATTGCTTATCAACTAAAGAAATAAAATTCATGAACATATCGGTGACTTCCGTTTTATCGACGAGCAAGTAAACCCAAATAGAACGGAAAAAATCACCCACAATGGTCAGAAAATATTTGGCACCACATGAGGAAGAAATACGATAGGGACCCCATAAATCACAATGGATTAATTCAAAAATATCCGAAGCACGTTTGGCATTCAAAATAAAATTATTACGATGTTGTTTAGCAAAATGACATACATCACACACCAAGTCCTTATTATTACTAAGATTACGGGCCAAAGGAATCGACTTGACCACCTTATACGACGGATGCCCAAGTCGTTGATGCCAAAGATCGAGAGAACCCACATCACGCACTTGATGAACCGAGAACTTCCTTGCACCCGCACAAATCCAATAGAGACCGTCACGTAGCTCATCTACTCCAATCGTCGCCCTCGAAAAAGGGTCCTGAATTAGACAAGAATTCTTAGCAAATTCAAAAGTATAAGAAGAGTCAGACGAAAGTTGAGAGATCGAAATTAAATTACACGTCAAAGTAGGAACAAATAAAACACCACGTAAAGTAATAGACGCATTAATATAAACAGAACCCATGATTGTCGACTCAACCTGTTGACCGTTGGGAAGGCCAAAAAGACGAGACGGAATCACGGACCTATCCTCCAAACATGATAGGAATCATGTAACATGGTTGGAGGCCCCCGAGTCGAGAATCCAAGGACACATACCACTCAAACGATCATGCGCAAGGATAGAATTAGTAGAAACCCCTGTAGTAACCACGTTAGCATGAACCACGGTGAAACAAGACCGGCCAGCAGCGGCCTAAGGAACACCAGACGGACCAGAAACAGCGGCCCCAACAGGTCCAGAAACAGCGCCCCCAACATAAACAGACAACCCACGAGATAACCCAGCACGTGCGCGACGAAGTTCAGCCAACGTACGTGGCCTGTCACCCTACCAGTCGGGAAATTTCTGACTTTTAATGTAGCAATTCTGATTATCATGGCCACGCGTGTCACAGTAATTGCAATAAAATTGGCAACGTTCCCCACGCTCCCGGTCACGTAAAGCACGCCAATTAGTGGAAAAGCGTGATGGAAAAGCAAAAGCCATCAACGCATGGTAGGCTCGATTGAGGGAAGGCAAAGGGTCTTTTTGAAATTGTTGAGACCCTATATTTCCATACAAGGTAGTGTCAAGACCTATAAAAAATTGATGCAATCGTTCATTGTCCATACGCTTAATAGCCCGAGGACCAATCTCATATTCGCACTTACCACATTTGCATGCGAACGGAGGTTCGTGGACGACAATGGCGTCTCATAGAGCTTTCATCTTCCCAAAAAAAGTAGTGACATCCATACCTTTGATTTGTTTGCAAGTATGGAGTTGTGATTTGAGACCGTGTATTTTAGAGCCATCAACAACGGCGAATTGGGCCTCCAAATCAGACCAAAGAACAGAGGCGTCTTCAACGTAAGAAAGAGTTTCCAGCAGAGAATCATCAATGGTGTTTCGTAGCCATTGTACAAGGGTACAGTGTACCACTTCCCAATTCTCAAGAAAAAACGGGTCAGTCGGCTTTTTGATTGAGCCATCAACAAAACCAAATATGCGGCGAGATTTCAGGGACATTCGCATAGAACTCTTCATGTCATCGTAATTGTCACGACGAAGAACAACGTTGGAGATCTTGGCACCGGGAACATCACGAGAACCAAGGTAATAAGGGGAAGAAGAATCCAGTTTCGGTGGTGGCTCAGGTATAGAATCGTCACCGGCCATGGCTGCCGTGATGATCTTCGTGGTTAGGGTTTTTTTTTTTTAGGTTAGCGTTTTGAGATAGCCTGATATCATGTTAAGACGATATGAGGGAAACGCTTGTGCATTCATTCATTGGCAATAGTATTAATATATAGTTACATAAGTTGGGCCTTTCACAAAGTACGGGCCAAAGCTAAGCTAACACAATTAGTATCGTATTAAGGTTGGCTTCTTATTGCCCGCATTCCCTTCACTAGCCGAGTCCATCCAGGCTTCTCTGCATTTTCTTTAGAAATATAAAAATAAAGGTATCAATATTTTTCTGAACGAAAATAAGAAACTTTATTCTCTTAGTATAAACGAAAATCCGTCAGGAAAGTCAATATTTTTCTGAACTAGATAATACGTAATAATCTTGACTTTCCTGACGTATTTTCCGTCAGTACTTAATAGACTAGTGGTTGGATACAGCAGCCTGCTGTCCAGCCACAATGCGTTTTTTGCATTGTTTTAAACGGTGAAAATTTCAACAAAACCTGCAATACAGAAAATACATACGTTCACCGCAAAGCGGTAATTCATACTCACATCGACCGCATGGTCGGGAATCAACAAAAGGCAATAAAAATAAAGGGGAAGATCGATGGAAATTGGAAAAAGAATTCATTACATAAAATGTTATACAAATTCATACAACTTTGTTTTTACAAGCATACAAATTCAACGGGTTCCCTAACTTAGGTAGATGATAAATTAATAACCTAAGGGGGTAACGGTAGCTCCTCCAAAACCGTGCCCGTCGTTCGCGTTGTCATCTCTTGGACGTGGAGGAGGGAAGTTGTTGCACAAGTCCGGGGGAAGAAATCTCATCATAGCCGCTTGCATGGCTGCCATTTGCGCGGCTTGGTGATCCATTTGTTATTGATTGGCCCGTACTTGTGCTTCAAGGGCAAGTCGTGCGGCTCTCTCATGTTCTCGTTCATTCGCAAGTGCATTCAATTGCTCCTTCATTTGAGTATTCTCACTTGCGAATCGAGTGTAATCTGTAGGATTGTAGGAGAAAGATGCGCGTACACTTTTGTTGCAAGGTGGATCATACCACACTTCTTTCCCCTTGTCTCCCATCCCGAAGAGCCTCGACTTCCTATCGAATCCATCTACCGCTTTGTAGAATGCACGGAATTCGTCTGGAGTCTCGCCAGTTGGCGTTGGCTGACTCATCTCCTCGGTGTAAGCTTCCTGAACCAACATAAAAAAAATTATATAATTAAAAACATTAAGTAATCAAAACAAAACGAAGCTAATAAAGAGTATTAAAATTGGATATAAAAAAAAAACTTCTTAGTAATTATTAGACAAACTTACGTTTGTCTTAACAGCTCTAGGATTAACCCACTCGCCCTTCTTGTTTTTTTTTTTGTTTTCTCAAACAATTTGTACGGCGTAGGATCAACCTGAAAGTAGTATAAAAACATTAAGTGATATATCGGCAATATTAATCCTTCATAATTAATATGCAATTTGTGAAGTAAAAAAAATAAAGGACTTACCAATTCTTTAAACGCATCAGCACAACTCTTCCGGCCTAGAGTATGGGTGCCCACCGCTTTCTCGCCACCTGACCGTCTATTAGCCTTGTTTATATTAGACTTCTTGGCAAATTCGGGATCGCTTTCGGGCCTATTTCTATTGTTTTCCCACCAAGTTTCAGGCACCCAATCCGGCCTATTTTTTTTATACTTGAGGCCATTAACAAGTGAGGTAATCCGCCTCGTGATCTGTTTCTGCCATTCGGGCTTCGGGTCGTAGTTCGGATCGACCGAGTTCACATGATTCTATTTCATCATAAACAACTTGTTATTAATTGCTGAAATTGTATAACTACACGTTTTGAAAGTAATAGATAGAACCGTAATAAAATATACCTGAAAGTAATCCCACATCCGCCTACACTGGTAGTGGCTCGCTTCACTCCATTTGGTGAAGTATTCTCGGCCTATGGTACGAATAAAAGACCAAGTAACGTATTGCTTGATCGGCTTGTCGTCCCACCTGAAAAATATACATATTAGAACGAACGCGATAATAAAAGATAATAAAAGTTAGCGTAAAAGTGATAATAAAATAAAGTTTGCGATAATAAAAGTATTCTATATATTAATTAGACACTTACCACTGGCCTATATCAGGATTGCGAGACAGAATAATCCGGTTACTCTCCTGCTGTGTCGTCAGGATCGCCACCTGCTCTTGCTCCTGCTCCTGCTCCTGCTCGTGAAAGGCAGCATCCTCCTCGTTTCGCTCATCATCAGCACGACGAGAACGACTAGTGCTACCTATGATTCGTCTGATAAACCCATCTGCCATAAGTAAAAACTATATACAATGGAAATTGTTAGGTAGTTCAATATATAAAAACCGTGAGCAAACTTTTTGAATTACAATGCAAAGTTTCAAATTTGATTATAATTGTATTTTGACAAATAGATTACAATTAACTAGTGACCCTCACTATCACTATCACTACAAATCAACAAACTTTCATCATCTGAAAAAAGTATTCCGACTTCTTCCTCATCTTCCTCATTTTGTACTAGTTGAATTTCTTCATCTTCATCATCTTTTTCTTTTTCTTCATCACCGATGTCCTTGTCATACTCCCCTTCACCCCTTTCAACAACCACTTCATATTCATCCTCACTTTGTGTCTCTTCCACCAAAATTGGTGAAATTGACTGACTATTGACAACCACATCTTCTTGGAAGACAATTTCGTCAACAGGAGCATCAACATGCGATCGTGCCTTGATTTTAAAAACCGCGGACCATTGATTATCTTTCTTAGTGGTCGGATAAGGAGCATAACACACTTGATCCACTTGAAAAGCTGCCACGAATGGGTTATGTCCACGAAGTTTCTTTTTTAAGTTTACATCGACAAGTCCGTATACCTTATGGATACTAACTCCTTGTGGGGAATTATCAAACCAATCACATTTAAACAATATGGCTTCATAAATTCTGTGCTCGGTATAATAAGAAAGCTCAACTACTTCATTAAGGGTTCCGTAGTAGTCCAACCCTTCAGTAGAACTCACACAAACCCCATTGCTTATAGTAGCTTTCGCAACATCAACTTCCTCTTTAAAAGCACGAAATTTATAGCCATTGATAGAATATCTTCTCCATGTCCTCACTACGGGTGTTCATTCGCGGTTCGGTTAACCGAACCGCGAAATTAACCGGTTAACCGCCCAACCGGTTCGGCTAAATGACGAACCGTAACCGAACCGTTTGCTGAGATTATTTTCGGTTCGGTGAACCGGTTGAACCGGTTCGGTTATACCAGTTAACCGAAACCGTTGCATTATCGGATTTTTTTCCCAAATAGAAACTTTGCTCTGTTTTTTTTATCATTGACATATTTTAATGTTGAATATAGTAATACTCTACAAGATAAACAAAATATAGAAATAATTATAGATAAAATAATAGGAAGAGTTAAATATTGAACGTAAGACTAACGTAATTCAATAATAGAATGGTGAATAGTGATTGAGGATGAGGGTGGTTGGGTGTCAGAATAAGGGTGAAATATAAGGTATGAGAGTTTGAGTGCAAAAATAAGGGTAATTATTAGTTTTTGGGCTAGCCAAATAATATTTTGCTATGGATAATAATGTCACGGTTCGGTTTCGGTTAACCGCGGTTATGAAAATCCGAACCGTAACCGAACCGTTCCTAAGTAAAATGAACCGGTTTGGTTAACCGAATCGTTTTTGTGTTTCGGTTCGGTTAACCGAACCTAAAAAAAATGCGGTTTTTGGTTTTTTCGGTTCGGTTAATTATGAACACCCCTAGTCCTCACCCAGTTACTTGGACCCCCTGCTAGAGCTATTATTAAAGGATCCTTCAATCTATAAGCCTATATCAATAAAAAAATATATTAATTATATTAAGATGTTATATTCTCAATATTAATTATTAGTTAATAAGAAATTGAAATGTGATCTTACTTCATTTCCCAACCATTTCGAAAAACTTTTGTCATGTTTGCTCCAAACATCATCATAAGACGTGACATCAGGATATGTGAGTTTGATGTACGTCTCAAATTCCCTAATAATAAGACGTGACATCAAGACATGTTTTAATTAGTAATGTACGTTTTAACTATATAATGAATTAATTTTATTACGAAAAGTTATTTGTGTAATAATGAATCAACAACTTACTTTTCATAAGTCTCTAAAAATTGCCCACAGTTTCTTAGCACATAAAAATGAGCTTCTTCAAACTCTTTTTCATTTAAGTACCTTGTTATACATTTCACGGTAGTATTTCCCAAGTCATCATTGAACAACTCGGGTATATTTGAATCTAGTTGGTTATCGGAATTCACACCAACCTCTAAGTCCTTCGCTTTTGTGTCAATGTGATCTTTAAAATATAGGGAACAAAAATTAGAAATTTCCTCTAACAAAAAAGCGTTGCATATGGAACCCTCGACCCGAGCTTTGTTGTCAACCTTCTTTTTCAAATGATTAAGGAACCTCTCAAATGGATACATCCATCGATATTGGACAGGTCCTCCAACTTTCGCTTCATAAGGTAAGTGAATAGGTAAATGCTCCATGGAATTGAAGAAAGAAGGGGGAAATATCATTTCTAACTTGCATAATATCTCCGCAATTCTTGACTCTAGATGTTCCATGGAATCAACTTTAATCGTAGAAGTACACAAGTCTCTAAAAAATTGGCTTATCTCAGTTATAGCATTCCAAGAATTCGTCGGGAGTAAATGTTTCAATGCAACAGGAAGTAACCGTTCCATAAAGACATGACAATCATGACTTTTCATGGAATGTAACACCAAATTTCTATGGTCAACACACCGACTCAAATCTGAAGCATAACCATCCGGGAATTTCAAACTAGCAACCCATTCGCATAGAGCCTTCTTCTCCGCTGTCTCTAAAACAAACCTAGATGATATGGGTCGTTTCAAGCAATACTCAAGAAAGTCATCTTTACCCTTAGGGCCAAATGAAGTTTTCTTTGTTACATTCATCACCGTGTTGATAAGTTGTTCAAAAACGTTTTTCTCAATGTGCATAACATCTAAGTTGTGTCAAATCAACAATGTCTTCCAATAAGGGAGTTCCCAGAATATGCTTTGTTTCCACCAACCTTCAGTTTTGTCGTCTTTCAATCTTTTCATTTTTTCAGCAGAAGACTCGACAACTTTTGGTAAACCTTTTACCGAATCCCAGACTTCAGCACCGGTTAATTTGATTGCAACTGTGGTATCCTCAGTTTTCCTATTCTTTAGAAAATGCTTACAATTGTTGCGGAAAGGATGATCATGTTTCAAGAAAGTACGATGACAATCGAACCAACAAACCTTTCGACTATGTTTCAGAAAAAAGGATTTAGGATCTTTTTTAAGACAATAAGGACAAGCAGAGTATCCGGCTGTGGACCAACCAGAAAGCATGCCATATGCAGAAAAATCATTGATCGTCCATAGTAATGCCACTTTTAATTGAAAGTTACGTTTCTTAGAGACATCATAGGTATCCACACCGGTTTCCCAAAGTTCTTTCAACTCTTTGATCAACGGTTGGAGGTAGACATCCAATTTTGCTTTAGGGTTATTAGGACCTAGAACGATCATAGATAAGAACATAAATTGCCTCTTCATGCATAACCAAGGGGAAAAGTTGTACGGGGTTATAATCACGGGCCAACACGAGTAAGACTTCCCGAATGGGCCATAAGGTGAAAATCCATCTGTACACAAACCTAGGCGAACATTGCGAGGCTCACTTGCAAATTCTGGATGCTCTCTATCGAAATGTTTCCACGCTTCTCCATCACTTGGGTGTGCCATTGTCCCTCTTTCTCTTACTAGAGAGTTTTTATGGTGCCAACTCATCTCACCTGCTATGTGTTTGGTTGCAAATAGTCGTTGTAACCTTGGCGCAAGCGGGAAATAAGTCAGTGGTTTACAAGTTATTCGCTTCCGGCCACTTAAATTCTTTTTACCTTTATACCGAGAGGCATGACATTTGGTACATTCCTCAAGATTAGCATTTTCTTCCCAAAAAAGCATGCAACCGGTAGGACATGCATCGATTTTCACATGGGGTAGTTGGAGTCCCTTAAGCAAATTCTTAATCTCTTGAAAATTGCGCGCCATTTGATTATTTTTTTGAAATAATGTCACTAATGAACGACATAAAACCATTGACGCATCTAAGAGATAAGTTGTTCTCACATTTGAGTGCTACCAACCTAGCAGCCGCTTGCAACAAACTCATACTACTTCCCTCATACACTGGTTGTTCGGCTTTATTTAACATTCTAAAAAAGGCTGAAACTTGGGGATGTGGGGGATAACGAACTACTTCATTGCTAAGGTCGTCGGGATTAAGTCGAGCCTCCATTATTTGCTCAACATTATCACGTAATGCATCTTCAACCAACTCCCGGTAAGGATTCTCACTAACTACGATACTACTTGAACTCTCTTCGGTAGCCAGTTTCTCACCGTAATACTTCCATACATAATAATTATCAGTAAAACCATTCGACCATAGATGATTTTGAACCTCCCTTTTCGATTTAAAAGCTAAGTTATCGCATTTCTTACATGGACATCTCATTTCACCGCCTCAATCCTTAAACTCACTAGATTGTTCCGCGAATTCAATAAACTCTTTCACCCCATTTGCAAATATCAGCTTGGGTTTCTTTTTTTCGTCTAATCTTTCATACATCCACTGTCATTCTAATCTTTTCATGTTATTATGTATCTACATTTAAATATATATATGTTATATAAATAAATTATCAGAAATTAACAACAATGATAATCAATAATCACACATAGTAAATTAAACATTTATTATTATCAATATATATATATATATATATATATATATATCTCATCAACAAGTAAAATTAATTTTCTTCAATTGGGTCCTTATCACTCCAACCTAAACCCATCAATCTACGTTTCAAGTCACTAGCAAACACCACTTGTAATTTATTAATGAGGAAAAAATTCGGCAGCAATTCCCCTTTGTTTTCTAAATACACAATGTTGAATAAATATTTACTCAACATATGCATTCAAAAAACATTAAAGGAATTGTTACCGAACTCTTTCCTCATTAATAAATTACAAGTTATGTGTTTACTACCTAAGTGACTTGAAACGTAGAAAGACAGTCCCAAAACGGGGACTATTCAAAAATTACTCCTAACGAGTAATTTTTGAACGGGTACTAAGTCAATATCAACACATGTAATAATTTTAACATACAAAACACATGTAATAACTAGCTACTAACAACAACAAAAATTTTATTATCAAATGATTAAGACGCAGGGCGAAATTATATTAACAACAACCAAAATTTCATTATCAAAAACAATAATGGCTACTATCCTACGTCAATTAAAGACAAACAAATAATTAAGACGGAAGGCGAAATTAAATTAACAACAAAAATTTCATTAACAAAAAAAATAATGGCTACTATCCTACGTCAATTAAAGACAAACAAATGATTAAGACGGAGGGCGAAATTAAAATAAAGGTAAATATATTACCTAAGGATGAAAATAAACAAACACTTTCCGACAAGATGCGGTGGCGACAAGTAGCTAGTGGTGGCCGACGGTCGGAGGTAGCTAGTGGTGGTCGTCGGATCTACAACAAACAACTAATAAGCAACATATAAATTAACAAAAGGAGAAAAGAGAGAGAATGAAATAGTTAATTAAACTTACCAAGGATGTGGTGGTCGGAAAATGGTAGCCGGAGGAAGTTAGACGGTGGTAGTAAGGTAGCCGGTGGTCGGAAATGGGGATTTAATTGATTTGGGGGTTAGGTTTTGGGGAAAATAGGAATGAAGAATGACAGAGTTCTTCGTGCGATTTTTACATAATCAGATATATCCTGACGGAAATTCCGCCAGGAATCCGTCAGGTTCCCGAGTTTTCGAATAAATTTCTGACGGAATTTCCGTCAGGAATAAGTTTGACTTGTGTTATTCTTTGACTGTGTTTTTATTATGTAGTGACGGAAATTTCCGTCAGTATAATGGAACAATACTGACGGAATTTCCGTCAGTAGCAGTTTTTACTGACGGAAATTCCGTCAGTACCCGTAAGTGAATTTTGCCGCCTTTGACTTAGTCAACGCGCCATTTTATGCTGACGGTTACTGACGGATTATCCGTCAGTTTTATTATTTCGTCAGTATTCCGTCAGTAGTCCGTCAGTCATAAAAACTTAATGACGGAATTTTTTTTCCGTCAGAAAAACCGTCAGTTTCCCGATATATCGTTGTAGTGTACTAAGAGTTGGAAAAGAGAAGGTTTAATGATAACCTTATTAGTAAATTATAAAAAACAAAAGGATATTATTTTATTTATATATGGAATATGGAATCGAAATAAACACAAAATGTAATACATGATCAACTAATGAGAGTGGGGACCAGCTATCAAAAGGTGAATATTTAGGCAAGAAACTTGAACGGGAGAATTTAGAATGTTTTTATTCTTTTAGTATAAAGGAGATTTTAGGTGATGAAAATGGGCAAATGTTATGTGGAGTTTTACTTCTTCTTTTTTATTGTTTTCATTTCTTTCATTTGCTTAGTTTGAAATGATGATTTGCAGAAAGCAATGGCCAAAAGAATTCAGCTTGAAGCTTTCCATTCAACTTGTTCTTATTTCTTTAGCGGGTAAATTATTCATTCATCCTCTCGTGTTACTTACAAGAACAAAAAAAAGTAGAACCAAAAAGTTAATTTTTTTTAACCTAGTCTTCCCTTCTAAATTTGAAACTTTCTTACATAATTATATTTGTTTTGATCACAAATTGTTATATAAAGGCTACTTAGGTGGGACATAAGCTAATTGACATATTTTTGCCATCAAATAAATGATTTGCTTTTAATAAGTGAATATAAAAATAGAAATTATTTATAATTGCATTATTTCATGGGAATAATCGAAACTAACCCTACCCTTATCATACTAATCCGAAGAACATTTTAACTCATAATAAACCCAAATTTAAATATGATCTTATCAAAGTAGACTAGACGACCTGGTACTTGATAACCAGGTTATTACTCTTTTATTAAAAAATATACATATACTTTTATTTATTACTGACCCATAATTCCCTAAGTCTCATACCTACTGTGACACCCTCAAAAATCGCGGAAAAATTAAACACGTAATTTCTAAATAAAAACTGCATGGATATGTTTGTAATAGGTTCATTTGAGTAAAAACCTGTAATTTTTAAAACCTGAACCTGTTCTAAAGATATCCTAATAGAAGGTGTCAAAACATGCAAGGTCTAAACAAACTTATTTACATAACCATCGCTATAAATAGCGGAGAACAAAATGATACAAAACAAATGTACAGAGGGAGACATATGTCTCTAAAAGTGTGACATACATGTCACTACAAAATGGGAACCAATCTAAGTTCCAAGGTTACTTTGCTCGCTAGCTCGTCCGTGTACCCCATATAAGCATCACCTACCTGTCAATCGCATTTTATACAAACACGAAAGCCACAGTCAGTGGGGAGTAACTCCGAGTTCTCCCAGCCACGAAATGTCATGTTAATATAACATGAAAGCATATAAATATGAGCAAATATAATACATAGCCCATTTAAAGGCTAAACCATCAAGCTTTTCATGTGAAATTCAATATAAATAACATATAGTCCTAGTATGTGAATACTAGACCAACTCAAGCTACACTATCATGTGAGTCACATATCATACGGGAATCCAAACTCTATCAACCATAGCCGGCTTGCATCTCACCTTCTATGTTTCATAGAATCATCAAACAAGAAAGGGCAATATATCTAGAGACAGGCATAAGTTCCTAGTACAGTCAATAGTCACTTTGTAACTCGAGTCTATACCACGAGGTAGGGAAGCTAGTATTTTAGCTCAGAGGTTACATTTAAAACATGGCCAAGATACAACTCAACCCTAATCCTAGACTGCGCAGACCTAGAGAAATGCGGATAAAACCACCGCACCCAAGACTCATGATAAAACCACATGAGTACCCTAAGGAGTCCACCAAAGGGTTGGCTAGTACTTAAGCTGACCATCCACTCACAAAATAGGCAGAAAAGTCATGCCCCAGCTTGGATATAAACCCACCAAGCCGGGAACACAAAGACTATTAAGCCGTGAACATACACTCGTCAAAGACTATAATGACCTATCTATGACAATGACCGAAGATATTTACTTAGGACCTCGTCCCAAGTGAATACTTTAGCCAACTTAACAATAAGAAGGGCAAAAAGTCCAAACTTGTACACACAAATGATCACAACCTCGCTTATGGAAGGCTACACACGAGTATAATCAAATGATAATACAACATTACAAAACAACATGGCCAAGGCATCTAATTTCCAATATATAAATTATAAATATTTAAGCATCATTTTATAATATTCATTATCAACCAAAGTCATCCAAACTTACCCCAAAGACAAATCCCCGACCCAAGTCCCGCGACGGGTCATTGGTCAAATCAGGGCTGACCGGTTTAAACCTAATTTGACCAAACTCATTCGGTCATATTGGCCCAGCTCAGAGTCTTGACTCATTTTGACTCAAATCACACAATTCAACATAATACAATTCATGTGAAAATTATCAACATAAGGAAAAATTATTCCAACTTATAAGCTAACCCATTTCCAACAATTTCTCATAATAATAAAAATTACTAATACACCAAAATATCAACATGTTCAATTGTACAAATGACAAACACAAAGCATCAAACAAAGGCTCAAACACACAACCCGAACAACAGCCAAACCCGGCCACACACATGCCACAAACACGCCACAAACACGCCGCAAACACGCCACAACACGCCCCACACACGGCCTGTTTTGGGGCTGTTTTGGGCAGCCCTACTATCTCCTTCCTTTTCCATCCAAAACCCGTCTCAACAATGATACAAAACCATTCCAACAACACACAACCATTATCAATTCAATTCAACACTACAAACATATGAAATAACCATAAAACTAATAAACTTAACAACAATAATTCATATGAATAAAACCTAACAAATTACTACTCACATAACATCCAACACATAACAAATGTAACATTATATCGTCGAGTAACTCGGAATAGTTACCTTAAACTAGAAAAAAACAAAAGTAACCCTTGAGAAAACCTTAAAAACAGTAGCTACCCATCATCCTCTACTATATAGGAGTCCCCTATATCATCCTCATAATCTTCACCTATTAAAAACAACAAAAACACAATGATAATTACTAAAACCGAAATTATGCTCAAAATCATCTTAAATCGACATAATGAAAACTGAAATTAAAACATACTAGGTTGTAGATCTTGAAGAGAGGATTCCGAAAATATAAATTTTGTGAAAATCGGACTAGAAACGAAGAAATTATGATGAAATTAGTGATTGAAAGGAAGAAAAAAGTTAGGGTTTGGTTGATGTTGATGATGAATGTTTTAGAACACAAATGAAAGGGTAAGGGGGCTGTCAAGAGTCAAGGGGAGTTTTGGTCTATTTTTTTTTACTCGGTTTTGATTCGTTTTGACGGAAATTCGAATTATTCGTCAAACGCGATTTCCGACAACGCTAAAGTTTTTAAACACAAGTTTACTAGAATTTTAAGTACTCCTATGCCTAATATCCTAACTCATTTACCCAACGACCGTAAGAAATGGAAAATCCCATTTTTACGACTTTTCTTTGAAATACTCTTTTATTAAAGAAAAAGGTTTAAATATAGTTTAAATTACTTTTAAACATTTCCAAACTATCAAAAATAATTATATTACTTCAAAATAAAATAAAATTATATTTTGTCGAATTATTATTATTTCAATTAAATTAATATTAAATTAAAGTTGATTTAAAATATTATTTTTAAAATATAATAACGGTCCAAATTTACGGGGTGTTACAATCATCCCTCCTTTTAAAAAGTTTCGTCCCCGAAACTTAGAAGAAAGAATCATTGTATATATATAAGTCTATCTTTTAAAATCAAATAAATAAAATTTTCAAGATATGAACGTATGAAAATATAAGTGTCCTTTCAATGGAACGGAGATACTCTTGTCGATCACTCAAGAACATCAATATTCCAATTCAAGGACATAAAAATACACTTTTACACCAACGAATGAGCAAACTAATTATCGGACGTCTCCAATAACAAGCTTTAACACCCATTGACGTTAAAACCAGTGAAAAACATTAAAATATTTTCAACACCTTTAGTTTAAAATTTTTATAATAAGGGTAATAACTCCACTAGCTATAACTAAATTCTAACTACGGTTTCTAAACACTAAGCAAGGACTATTAACGCGGAGAATACGTAAGAAAAAGGAATAACCTCACGAGAAGAGTTCGGGATATTTAGCTAACATAGAAGATTCAGGCTCCCAAGTTTCTTCTTCGACATTTCCACAACGCCAGAGGACACGAACTAGGGGCACAACTTTGCTCCTAAGTTGCTTGTTTGCTCTTTCAAGGATCCGGATCGGCCTTTCTTCCAAAGTCAAGCTAGGCTCTAAATCTAGAATTTCCTCTTGAATGACATGGCTCGGATCACTAATGTACTTCCTTAACTGAGATACATGGAAGACATTATGAACCTTGCTCAAATTCGGAGGCAACTCCAAACGGTAAGCAACGGAACCAATCTTTTCAAGCACACGGAATGGACCAATATATTTGGGACTTAGCTTCCCTTTTACACCAAACCGTTTCACCCCTTTCATAGGTGATACCTTGAGGAATACTCGATCATCAACTTCAAAGGCAAGTGGTCGACGACGGATATCGGCATAAGATTTCTGTCGGTCTTGAGCGGATTTCATGCGCTCTCTAATGATCTGAACCTGATTGACGGTCTCAGTCACCAAATCGGGTCCTAACACATGAGCATTTTGGACTTGATCCCAACAGACAGGAGTACGACACTTCCTACCATACAAAGCTTCATAAGGTGACATTTTAATAGAGGCTTGATAGCTATTGTTGTAGGAGAATTCAACAAGAGGTAAACATTTCTCCCAAGAAGTATGAAAATCTAAGGCACAAGCTCGGAGAAGATCCTCTAATGTCTGGATAGTCCTCTCAGTCTGTCCGTCTGTAGCGGCATGAAAAGCTGTACTCATTAGTAGCTTACTACCCATGGCTTCTTGTAAAGCAGTCCAGAAACGAGAACAGAATCTAGGGTCTCGGTCTGAAATTATATCTTTAGGAACTCCATGGTAGCGTACTATCTCTTTCACATAGGCACCAGCTAGAACATTTAAATTCCATGTTTCCTTGATCGGTATAAATCTAGCACATTTGGTCAGTTGATCTACAACTACCCAAACAGCGTCCTTTCCACCAGTAGTTCTAGGTAAAGCCATCACAAAGTCCATGGCAATGGACTCCCATTTCCAAAGAGGAACATCCAAAGGTTGTAGCAAACCTCCGGGTTTCTGATGCTCAATTTTCACTTTCTGGCAGGTAAGACATTTGCTAACATAATCTAGGACATCAATCTTCATTCTAGGCCACCAAAATTGTAATCTCAAGTCTTTATACATCTTGTCACCACCAGGATGAATAGAATAAGGAGAAAGGTGAGCCTCAACAAGGATCCTCTTTCTCAATTCAGCTACATTCGGAACATACATCCTACCATGGTAACGAAGATATCCATCACTATCCACCACACAATCCTTAGCTTGCCCAAGCTGAATTTTTGCTTGAATGGATTTGAAAGTAGCATCTTCAGGTAGGCAAGTACGGATCTCACGGTAAAAGGCAGGTTCTGCACTCAAGGCACTAAGATGATCAAAGCCCTTCTCAACCAGGCTTATCCTTAACTTTTGAAATTCTACGATAAATTCATGAGGTAATTCACGGATAGTGTTCAAAGAGTGACAAGTCTTTCTACTCAAAGCATCGGCCACCACATTTGCTTTCCCTTCATGATAAATTAATTCAGCATCATAATCATTCACTAACTCTAGCCATCTTCTTTGCCTCATATTCAACTCTTTCTGGGTAAAAATACATTTCAAGCTTTTATGGTCGGTATAAATTCGGCAATGAACTCCAATAAGGTAATGTCTCCATGTCTTCAAGGCATGCACCACCGCAGCTAACTCAAGATCATGAGTCGGATAATTCACCTCGTGAACTCTCAGCTGTCGAGAGGCATAAGCAATAACCTTTCGATTTTGCATTAAGACACAACCTAGACCATATTTTGAAGCATCACAATAAACATCATAGTCCACACCATCCTCAGGTAAGGTCAACACTGGAGCAGTAGTCAACCTAGTTTTCAATTCCAGGAAAGCATTCTCACATTCATCGGTCCACACAAACTTAGACTCCTTCTTCAACAATTGAGTCATCGGTCTAGCTATCTTAGAAAAATCTTTCACAAATCGACGGTAATAACCCGCCAAACCAAGGAAACTTCGAATCTCAGTCACATTTTTCGGACTCTTCCAATCAACAACGGCTTCAATTTTGGCAGGATCTACCATAATACCATCTTTGGATATGACATGTCCAAGAAAAGCTACTTGATGCAACCAAAATTCACATTTAGAGAACTTAGCAAACCACTTTTGACGACGAAGAATGTCTAAAATGATACGGAGATCTTTGACATGATCTTCATCATTCTTTGAGAAAATTAAGATATCATCAATGAATACCACAACACATTTATCGAGGTACTCACTAAAGGTACGATTCATTTGATCCATGAAGATAGCAGGAGCATTAGTCAATCCGAAAGGCATCACTTTAAATTCGAAATGTCCATATCTCGTGCTGAAAGCAGTCTTAGGAATATCGGATTCACGAACTGGAATTTGATGATAACCCGATCTAAGATCAATCTTGGAAAAAGTAGAAGCACAACGTAATTGGTCAAAGAGATCATCAATTCGTGGAAGAGGATATTTGTTCTTGACTGTCACACGATTAAGTTCACGATAATCGATACAAAGTCGCATAGAACCATCCTTTTTCTTCACAAAGAGAACGGGAGAACCCCAAGGAGAAGCACTAGGCCTAATAAAGCCTTTCTAAATCAAGTCATCAAGTTGGATTCTCAACTCTTTCAATTCGGAAGGAGCCATACGATAAGGAGCTTTAGCAATTGGTCCAGTTCCAGGAACTAGATAATTGGAAAATTCAACATCTCTTTCAGGAGGAATTCCGGGTAATTCATCGGGAAAAATATCTGGATATTCACAAACAATAGGAACATCCTTCAAAGGAGGAAGAGAAGAATCAGAAGTAGTCACTACGCATAGAAACGCTTGATGACCCTTCTTCAAAACATTCATCATTTTCATAGCTGAGATTAACTTCACACTAGCTTGCTTTCTAACTCCTTGATAAGATACCCGAGTACCCAAAGGACTTTTAAGAATAATCTTTTGATCTCGGCATTCGAATCGAGCATGATAAGTAAATAACCAATCCATGCCCAGAATAACATCAAATTTTTCAAGTGGGAATCGAAAGAGATTAGCCGGAAAAATAGATCCCGATATTGATATAGGAACATTGGAATAGATATTAGAACAGGAAAAGATGTCACCGAAAGGTAAAGATATATCCGTGCTTTCACCAAGCAAAGATTCAAGAGGTAATTTGTCGGAGAGTTTCATCGATATGAATGACAAAGAAGCACCTGTATCGAATAAAACTAAACAAGGAACTTTAAATATTAAGAACGTACCAGTGACTATATCTGGGTGTGCCTCAGCCTCAGCACGGCTAATCAAGAAAATACGACCTCTCGGTCTCTCAGAAGTAGCAGGTGTAGTAGCAACAACAGTCTTCTTCGCAGGACATACATTAGCCTTGTGTCCAGGCTTGTTGCAGCAGAAACATATAATAGGCCTATCCCTATCAAAACAACCAACTCCGGGATGTGCTGGCTTCTTACACTGGTAGCACACACGATCCGTCAGTCCTTTGTTGTTGCTAGGAGATAGATTACGAGCACCTTGATTTGCTTGACCACTCGGAATAAACCTTCTCTTATTAGGATAAGAGGGAATGGAAGAAGCAACATAAGGCCTAGAAGGAACAACGTAAGGCCTAGGAGTAGGATAGAATGGCCTCTTGCCAAGAGATGTACTAGAAGCACGAGCCTCTTCATCAATAGCTTTAAGAGAGCTCTCGGCCCATAAGGCATCATCGTAGATCGATACAAAGGATGTAGAATCTCTACGAATCATACTCTTAAGCTTTGGAGTAAGCTTTTCAAGATAAAAGAAAACTTTTTCATCTTCATTTTTGACAAGTCTAGTGGCATAGTGAGAAAGTTCATTGAATTTATCGGTAAAGGCTTGAACAGAAAGATTTCCTTGCTTCAATTCCATGAACTCTTTAAGTCTTTGTTGTTTCAGCACTTTTGGATAGAATCTAGTTTCAACTAGATCCTTAAAGCGATCCCAACCAAAGCCAGGTTCAAGAATGGAAGTAGGACCAGTCATAGACCACCATCTATCCGCTTCTTTCACAAGGAAATGAGAAGCCAATTTCACCTTGTCACCTTCACGAACTTCATACAAGGCAAAACTCTTCTCCAATTCACGAAACCATTCAGTGAGTGCCACTGGATCTACTTCACCACCATACGTCTTGGTGTTGTTTCGAGTTAATTGATTTGCCACCCAAGTATAAGTGCCAGGGGCACCTTCTGGAGGCGGAGTAGGAAGAGGAGCAGGAACAGGTTGGTTTTGTTGATTCTGAAGAATCTGAGTAAGAGCTTGTAGGATTGCATTATCTACAGCTTTCTTGGAGGAGCCATCTTACAAAAGAAGACATTGGCTTACTTAACAAAGACTTACTTAACAAATAGCAATCACAAAGAGACTACAACATAAAGTCCTAAATCTACCCATCCTACCCATCTCTCAAGTTTATTATTTCAAGGTCAAGTTATTTATAGTAGGGTGCACAAACGTGCGTCGGGAGCTAATAAGCTCTGATACCAACTGTGACACCCTCAAAAATCGCGGAAAAATTAAACACGTAATTTTTAAATAAAAACTGCATGGATATGTTTGCAATAGGTTCATTTGAGTAAAAACCTGTAATTTTTAAAATCTGAACCTGTTATAAAGATATCCTAATAGAAGGTGTCAAAA